>SNQJ01S0139895.1:0-25315 GCA_010110895.2 Picea sitchensis | reverse complement strand
TTGTGTTCTTGTGTCTACTGTGCATGGTTGATATTTCTAGATCTTGTTATTTCCCTGCATTGTTATAGTTGAGATTTTCAATGTATAGTTATTCTATAATAACCGTTGTATGAAAGTGAATATTGTTATTAATCATAATGAAATAACTATCAAGAGATGAGAATTACAAAACACCAACATGGTATCAAAGCTAGTTGAAATATTGACTGCACAGTTACAGTTGCAGTTTGCAATTGTCAGTTAAATTTGCAGTTGCAATTTTAGTTTCCAGTTGCAGTTTCCAGTTACAACTGCAGTTGCATTTTCCAATTACAGTTGCAGTTGCCATTTACAGTTGCAGTTTCTAGTTATAGTTGCAGTTGCCAGTTGTAGTTGCGGTTGCCAGTTACAGTTGTAGTCGCAGTTGCTAGTTACAGTTGTAGTTGCTAGTTACCAGTTGTGCCAACCTTGAGATTATAAGACAAGGTGGATGGTGCTACAAATTTGAAAGGTATGAAATTATATATGATTCCAAGTTATATCATTTAGAAAAGTATGAGGGTGTTTGCAGGGGATGTGAAAGGGACCTTGTCTAAACAATAACCCAAAGGGATCATTGGATCTAGTGAATTCACAGGAATAACACACCCTACCTAGAAATTAAGACTCCAGGTTTGCATACCATGTTTGATATTTTTATATTTCCGCATCTTAAATAAATATTGTAACCGAGACAACAGTGTTTAGAGATATATTACTGCTAATTACTTTTGTTGTCAAATGTTTTGAATATTGTTAGTACAATGATCGTTATGTAAATGCTCATTGTTTAGTACTAATGATGCACTTATTTACAAGATGAAATTGATCCCTTCTAGGAGGTGTTCTTGGTTGTTGTCTTTGTCCCGGGTAGGTTACTATGGAGGTTTAGCACTCTGTAAATTTTGTCCAGTTGATAGACAAATGATAGAGGTAATTGTTTCAACCTACTTTAGAGCTGGGCACTAGCCTGCTCAACTCAGAGAGGGCTCTCTCGTGTCACTTGATATATATTTGGCAATCAATGGCTAGATTTGGTTTGTTTTGGGGGTTTATATAAAGTTGTTGGCAAGGAAGGGGAGGGACACTCAGGGATATGGAGTCAAGATTCTAAAAGTGAATGAAAACAATGACTGTTTGATAGAATTCTCCAGAAGATAAAGGCTAAATGAGGTGATGAATCTAAGTTATAAATTTTATTTAAGCAGAATGTAGGAATAAGGAGAAAACAAACAACTGCATCAAAGAATTACAAAAATGAATTCTGAATTAGCTAGGAAGAAAATTACACAGTTTAAATTTCTTAAGCTGAGAGCATCACAAGATGAATTCTAGGCTTTTAACTCTCCAATTTAAATAGAAGAAAATGTAAATGGAATTAAAGAACACAGGAAATACATACAATGAAAGGAGACAAAACTCATATCACCACCGTTAGAATATTTCCATAGAGACTTCAAAAGCTTCTGCATGTGTATTCAATTCAGCTCCAGAAAATTACAATTGAGTTCAGAAACAACAAAAAGGTACCCTTGCACTTCTTCCAACACTAGTTCATTCATAATTTATAGTACTTATACAATTCAATTACAATGGCTGAAACTGAAGTGTTTCAGCTTCTAAACTGACAACAATAATTTCAACTGGTAGTATCGACATGTGAATTGATTTACAATGATTAAATAAAAATGTTTCATAAACTAACGATTGATTCCTTCAAATGCTCTCTTTTTGTCTTTGCCATTTATATTGCTCCGATCTCCTGTCGAACTTGCCGATCTGGTGACACCCGGAGGCTATTTGCTAGTCCCTGGAAAACTGCATTTTGTCTTTCCTAGCCACACAATCTCCTTCAACTATGATTCAAAAGGAATATTGTAATCCATCATTTATTTTATCATGATTTCCAAGTCGATGCAAGTAGCATAAGTCATAGTTAACAACCTAATCTTTACTGTCTTGAATTGATTTAAAATCTCAAAGTCTGTGGCCAAATATTCCACCAAACTTGGTCCCTTTAGGTTCTCCTCCAGGACTTCAAATTTGGAATGATCCATTCTGCACTGGGTGAGGAGATAATTTTATTCCTCTTGATCGTATAATTTACCTTTGCCATCCCAAAATGGTGGGAGGCCCTTGATAAACAATTGTTCAAATGCATCCTTAAATTCTTGTATACTCTGCTCCATATGTACGACTTTGGTTTGAACTGACTTGAGTAAGTTGTGCTTAGAAATGATCCTCCTGGCCCAAATGATCAGTGTAGTTCTGTCCTTGACCCCAATGTTATGAAGTTCAGCAGTGGGAATGAAATTTAGCAAATTTATAGCGTTCTGGGCCCATTCCGAGGGCTTTTTTTCCAGTGTCTCATTTACAACAGTACAACTGCTTTGAGCAGTGATAGCCACATTGTATTTGTCATTTATAAAATTCAAATACACCTTGAACTTAGCCACTTCAACAACAATAGCATCCTAGATTACATGTTTAGCTCCCTGCAAAATTACTTTACCTCTCAACCTCGTCTTCAGCTTGTTTACCCTCTCTTACAAATCTTGATTTTCCTTTTGGACTTGGGCCATCTTTTCATCTTTCATTTTCATCTCTTGCTGCAACTTTTCTATGATCCCCTTAAGGCTCTTGATTTCTCCTGTCTTGAAGCTTACTTGGGACACAACTTGGACGATATCATTAGTGTTTGAATCAGCTCCTATTGTACCAGGTATAGCTGCAACCCTGTTCGATACTTCTACCTGTCCTTGCGACCAATTTTCCTTTTCCTTTTCTAGCTACAATACTTTGGCTTTGTAATTTAGTGCCTCCTATCTAAATGTCTCTTTTTCTTGTTCTAGAGTAGTCAGCTCTACTGTCTGTGGATGTTCTATGGTAGACATATTCATCTTCTTTTTCATGCTTTGAATCAATTTGTCTTTCTCGTCTAAGGAAGATTTTACTCCTTGAGGTCCTTCAGATTCCAATCTTTTGACTTAGGTCTGCCAGGCTCTGTTGGATGCTTTTTCCTACTTCAATTGTCCATCCAATTTCAGTGCATGGGTTTTTAGTCTTGAAACCCTGAAACTTAGACTCAGGTAGTATGAATATAACATGTCACTGGCATTTCTGTGGAATTTTACCTTATCTGGGGCACCGATATTTTCATAATGCAGCTTGATTTCAGACACTTTATCCTCATCTACCACCGCTATGTTAAGTGTATTCCTTTCTACTTCCCTAACTGAGAATAGGGAAGACTTGTGTTGGAATATCCTCTCTACTTTAGGTAACAAATATCTTATTTCACTCATGTCCAGATTTCCTTTCACAATGTATTGGTTTGCTAAATCTTCTTTGGATTGGTAGACCGCTCCAAGTGCATTATTAAAGACATGTTTCTTATTGCTGAAAGCTCTTGAGATGCTTTCACCCTGTGGTATGTTACCTGTATTAGCTTCTTCGTTTTTGGTTCTACTCTCCACCATCTCCATGCTCATTTTCTCTTTAGGTTCTTCCTCCTCCAGGTTTACTATCTGTGGGGACTATGTGATTTTCATTTTCTTGGGAACATTTTGCTGACCACTGGCACTCAGGGCCTTTGAACTGCTCCTTTTGTTATAAACACTCATCTTGAAAGATTTAATAATCAACCTTGGAGAATTTTTCTGTGTCTGGATCTGCTGTGAGGATGACTCCATTTGTTGTGTCTGATCAGACTGCAAAATGACTTCCATATCTGCATAGGTTTCCAGATTTTCCAGTTTATCAAATCCTTCAGCATGCTCATTCTCATAGGGGCCTTGTTTTCTCATCAATCGTCTTTTAGATATGACCTAGTTTGGATCATATTTCCTCTCTTGTAACTATGTAAACCCAAATTCACTGAGATTGGCCTAGATTTGAGGCAAACATGACCTAGTCTTTACCACAAAGGGTCCTATTATGAAAGGAAACTTTAAGTTATATGCTTTGTGCATTTTCAGAAAATGTTCTGTTTCCAAGATGATTCTTTTCCTGATGAACTCCAGGGAAAAGACTTTGGGAGTCAAGAAAACAGGTAAAAGGTAAGGTCCCTCTTGATAACCATATACCCAAATTACAGTAGAATACATGAACACCACCCAATCTCCTACCTTGTTCTCTGGATTGGGTTATAAAGAGATTTTCATTTCTTCTAAAACCCTTGGCAGGCTGGTGCTGAAGATTAAGATATAAACTATGGACATGATCTTATTTATAAAAATGAGCATTGCAATCCTTTTGCATTCAGTCGAGATGAATGCATCTTCAGGGAACTCTGTCTTATTTAATTCTAGTAACATTCTCAGCAAGTGGGTGTAATACCTGAAGTGTCCCAGTGATTGGAAATTTACTAGTTGTTTGTGCACATTATCAACGATGAACTCTTCAAAAATGATACTGACTGACTGACTGACTAGACTTTGACTAAAAAAAGTTCAACATAAAACCCAACATAACCTCTACTACAAACTTGTCATTATCCAATCCTAAAATTTGACTGAGTATGGAACATGCCCACTGGACCTCAATAACCATGACGCTTACTTTCATAGGCAACGACAGACTCTCAAAATGATGTTCGAGTTTAACAATGGTCTGCAAAAATAGGGTTTTGACCTCAGGGGGACATTTGATGAAGACTGTAATCAGTTTCTCTTCCTTGAAGGGCTCAAACACTGTGGGGGAAGACTCTGGTGTACCGAGGGCATGTCAAATTGATGGGCTATCTACTCTGCACATGATCTCTAACCCTAACTTATTCAAAATGACCTTTTCTTCCCGCAAGTATTGTTCTACACACCAGCTTATGAATTCTGGGAAAGGGAATGTGACTTCGATGGCATAAGGGGTTATGGAGGCCTGGGCTTCTTTGAGGAAGGGTATTCATTTCCCAACATTATATAACAAATTGGCTTTGGATATGGAAATGGGTGAGACAATTATTTCTGTTTCAAATATATCAGAGTCCTTGTCAATTATGGATTCTTCTTTAAAGGTGGTATCTTGCTCTGTTATGGATAAAATGACAGTATTCATGTCCATGATAAAAAATACATGTGAATGAATGGAGAATGCGTGAGTCTGGTTCACTGTTGAGCTTGAGTTCGAACGAAGCAATTGTTCCAATTTTCAAACGTTCAAATGATTTGAAATAATATAAAATAATGACCGAGGCCCTCATTTTATATGCGCTTTTCGATATGAAGGGCGAAGAAAAATGGATTTGGGTAGACCTCTTTTCACCTCGATATGCCTCTGGTGGCGCCACGTGTTCGCAATCTAAAACCATGGTATTTCCATCGGCCCACTCCCAAGTAGTTAAACTTCACGCAAGTTCCTTGCTCGATACGCTTTGTGACCGTCGATTTGGGATGTTTTCAGATCTTTGGCCCGTTGGGCCCCATCACCCATGCCTCTGCTATATTTAGTCCTTCTCTGCTAGATGTGACCCTGTCATCCAAACTATCACACCTTCATACTGATGTAGCTCCTCACCACATTCCTAAACTTGGATTCCATCAAAAGAAAATTGTTATGGTGATAACATAGGCTCCAACTGGGGATTCTATCCTCCCTGTGAGGTAGCAAAGAACGATAGACCAAGTGCCTACCCATTGGGATGTGATTTATTCGTGCAGTCTGGATCCACCAACCTTTATTTAAAAACTCAAAATTGACCCAACATAGCTTAGGGCCTTGACCTCAGGCTTCAACCATGCTTCTTTTATTCCAACCTCTTCATGAAAAGAAAACACAAAAATGATTATGTACAATGAATGGAAGGGGTGATGATTTTTAAATGATATAATTCTTGAAAAACCTACCATTAACATGCCCTCCTCCAACGATGTCTCCATTACTCTCCTGTAGTATGTAGGCATTACTTCCACGGTATGCCACAATTTCGAACGGTCCCAACCATAGATGATCAAACTTTCCGTGCTTTCCCTTATCTTCATTTCTGGCATCCCATTTTAATACTAAGTCTCCCAGTTTGAAGTCATATACCTTGGTACGCTCGTTAAAAGCCTCTTTGATCTTGTCTTGGCGCAGCTGAGCATTATTGAAAACCTTTTCTATGGTCTGTTGGATGCTGATTAGTTCATCCTTTCTTCTTCGAGTGGCATTTGTTTCTGCATCTTGCTCTTGTAACAACTTCATCATTGACAATCCCAATGTAGTAGGAAAGATTGCCTTTTACCATAAATGATCTGGAAGGGGGATGTGTCTATGGATCTCTTTGGGGTAATCCTCTCAGCCCACAACGTGTGCATGATATTTTTGTGCCAGGCCTTTTTATTTTCTTGCAACAGTTTCTTAATGATTCTGACTAAGCTTTTATTCGAGGACTCGACCAACCCATTTCCTTGAGGATAGTATGATGTAGAATGGCCAAGGGTGATATTGTAATTGATGTAGAGTTTCTCTATTTTCTTGGAATTGAAATCTACTGCATTGTCTATTATGATATTTATTGGGCATCTGAACCTGGATAAAATATTGTCTTCTAAAAATTGGATGATAACAACATCTGTTGCTTGCCTGGTGGGAACCGCTTCAATCCATTTAGTGAAATAATCTGTTGCTGCCAGAATCCACTTGTGTTGGGATGAGTATTGTGGATGGATTTCCCCTATAAAATCAAGGCCTCATTGTCTAAAAGGAGCTTCCACGGATATGGGTTTCAAAGGCATAGGCTGTAATTTTCCTTTCCCATAAAAAATATGACATTCATAGCATTTTGAAACCTCTTTATAGACAAAAAAAAAAATACTAGGCCAATAGAACCCAACACTCAGAATATTATGCATAGTTGTTTTCCAATAATGGTGATCCCCACAGTCACCCTTATGGAATTCACTGATGGTATTTTCTGCTTCTTCTTCTAGCAAACAACTCAATAAAATTCCCCCTAGATCTTTCCAATATAGAGATTGATTTACTATACAAAACTTTGCTACCTTCAGTTTCAAGAATATGGCCTTTGTTTTACTAAATTTAGGAGGAGCCTGCAAATTTATCAACACAAAGATGATATTTGCATACCACGTAGAATCAAGAAATTTATGGGATATTTGAAGATTTCTTTCTTCTTCAACGCCTTTTGATAGGTCTGCAATGAAATTTATTCCTAAGAGTTCACAATTGGTCTATGCCATCAGCTTCGCAAGCCTCTGTCCCTTGATCAAATTTGTGGGTTTGATCTAAAGGTCATATTCTAACAACACTTCTATCCATTTACCCCTCTTTCCTTCAGGATCAATTTGGGTTAAGATGTCTTTCACAGAGCTACTGGGCACATAAGCAGTAGTATGCGAATGCAAGATGTAAACTCTGAATTATTTCAAGGCCTTGACTAATTCATATGCTTGCTTCTCCATGATATCATATTTCAAAGGGGAATCCCTCAATGTCTTGTTGTAATATGTTATGGGCTTCTCAAAATTCTGCTCATCTTTCTACAGTAAAACACCAACATTTGTGTGCTATGAGGCAAAAGAGAATAATATGAAGTCCTTTTCAAAGTTTGTGTTGGCCAGTACTAGAGCCTTGGTTAATGCCACTTTAATGTCTTCAAAGGATTTTCTGGCATCAGGGGTTCACTTGATTTCATTCCCTTTCTTGAGCATGTTGGTAATATACTTTATGATTTTAGCCAAATTAGGGATAAACCTTCTCAGAAAGTTCACTTTGCCCAGGAAAGATTGTACCTCCTTTTTACTTCTGGGTATGCCAATTTTTAAGATCCCCTCAACTCTACTAGGATATACCTTTATCACTTATTTTGAAATAATGTGGCCCAAAAACTTTCCTTCTTCCACGAAAAAATTTGACTTCTTAGGATTCAACGAGATTCTGAACTTTCTACACTTCTGAAATGCCCTTCTAAGATGCTTGAGATGTTCCTTATCTGAGGCATAATACACAGTGATGTAATCAAGGTAGATAACAATGAATTTGTATTTTTCATCAACAAAAGCTATGTCCATAGCTCTTTGAAACATTTCCCATGCATTCATAATCCCAAAAGGCATCTTGGCATACATGAATGTTCCCCATGGCGTGGTAAATACCGTCTTTTCCTGATCATCAAGGTGAACCATAATCTTATCGTATCCAGAGAAGCCATCTAACATTGACATTTTCTGAGAACCCACCACCTTCTGTAAAACATGATCCATCTTAGGCAGTGGTTAGTTGTCTTTTAGAGATACTTTGTTCAGATTCCTGAAATCCACACTCAACTTGATTTCTCCACTCTTTTTTCTGACTGACACCATATTTTCCACCCATTTAGAAAATCTCAGGGACACTATGATTTTAGCTTCAAATAGTTTCTTTACTTCTTTCTTGATTAAAGGCAACAGTAAAGGATTTATCCTTCATAATGTTTGTTTGAAAGGTTTATGATCTTCTTTGATTGGGATGACATGTTGAATTATATGGGTGTCATAAAATTTGAAATCATCATATCTCCAGGCAAAAACATCAGGGAACTCTTTCATTAATTTGATATATCTCTCCTTGACTTCATGGCTTAGTGTTCTGGACAACTTAATGAAATTTGATCCTCTGAAGTCCCAATATTTCAATCTTCCACATCCCCTTCATTTATTGTAATCTTTGGACTTCTGGCCACATCATTATTATCAAAGAGTTTCTCCAATGGGACCAAAACCTTGGGAATGATGTTGCTCTTTAGCTGAACGATATCTCTGCCTACAATCTGATTGTCAAAATACCCCTCCTTTGTGAAAGTAGTTGCATCCACCTCATCATCACAATATTCATCATCATTGTTCAAATTATCGAATTCATTCTCCATATTGAGGAATATTTCTATCTGTTTGTCGCCTTCAAAAAATTGCCAGTACTCCATATTATTTGGTACTGCTGACCTGTACTTGAACTCAACCTTGTATTTTCTGTTAGGGAAAATTGGAACTTTAAAAAATGCCGCTGAAGTAGCCAAGGCATCAACAACCTGATTCTGTTCTCTTGGAATTGTTGAAAGATTATATTTTGGAAATTTCTCAAGGAGGTATAGTACTAGGTTCCTATAATCCATCAGTCTGGGATGTTTTTCTTGGTATATGCCTTTGATTTTATTGGTAATTAGCTCAGAGTCTCCATGTACAACAATTCTTTTCGCACACAATTATTTCAAAACCTTCAACCCCAATATTAATGCTTCATATTCAACCATGTTATTTGTGCATTCAAAAACAAGTTTATAAGAACATAATTTTGAATCTCCTTTGGGGTGATTGATCCATATGCCATCCCCTGCTCCCTATCTATATGAAGCTCCTTCGAAACTCATCTTCCATTTCTGCTCTTCTGTGTTATCCCGTTGCTCTGAATACTCTTCAATTTGCTGATCAGATCTCTCTTTGTCAACCATATCAATTTACGGTTCTTTCTCTTCGAAACATAGGTCATTGAATAAAATGGAAGATCCCAACTCAGTTTCCACAGACTAGATGGGGTGATTACTTGGATGTGACTTGTTGATGACCAAGTATTTGAGCAAAAATTCTCTGTATAACCTTCTGTCCTGACCAAAAATAGGGACGGTGGCGTATGACATGTCCATCTGGAGGCTTCCCTTAAATTTTGCAGCCCAAGACCTTGACAACAACATGCCAAACTTGGGAAGGATGTCAAAAACCACTACATCCATAACCATGTTCATTGTTGGGATTTGTGCCAAAGATACCACCAGATATTTAATAATACCTAGGCACTTCACCTTCATGGAATCAAAAGAGAACATGTCTTTGTAAGGCCTCATGATGTCCAGGTCTAGTTGGTCCATGACCACCTTGGGAATTAGGTTATGAGATGATCTAGAATCCAACATGGAATTGTGTAGAGTCATATCGTGGATTTTCAAGATAAAATAGAAAGGGGGACTTCTTCATTATCACCATTTTCTTCTACTCTTGGTCCAAATAAGATGGCAGGGTGATCATCTTGTATGTTCAAGGTATCAAAAGCTTGTTCCATCTTAAGAATTTTGTTGATTTGATTTCTATATTCACTATTCTTGATTAATTCATTAAATGGTACATAAATTTTGATCTTGGCCATCTCACTTTAAAAATTAAAAGAGGATGAGGTTTTCTCTACCTCTTTGGTGACCGTTTCTTTCCTTGCCTCCAATATTTTATTTTGGGGTTCTTCTTTCTGCTTTCCTTTGTCTACAGTACCTTTTGCAGTAGAATATTTTGCAGTATAATCCTTCACAACAAAATATTTTTTGGACTGACTTGAAGAGGGTATGTTACTCTGAGCTTCTTTGGTGGGGTTTCCTTTTGGAGGATTTCCCTTTGAAGGATTTCCCTTTGGGAGGTTTTCAGGCACTCTCTGATTTCGAAGATTGTATTGTCTTTGGAATTGCATGATGGCATCTTGCAATCCTGCTTGGTAATCTTCCCTTTCTACTGATAACCTTTCCTCCTCATCCTGTAGAAAGATATCACTTGCATCCATGAACTGGTCATGTTCTTCTTTATTAAAAAACACCTATGTTTCTTTATCATCACAACAGTTCACGTTGTCTTCAAAATATCCATCATAATTCTCGTTTACATAATTATTTTGAAAAGAAGGTCTTATTTGTTGATCCCCTTGATTCCCTTGGTTTCCCTGATTCACATGATCTTCTTGATTTGCCTGATTCCCCTGATTTATTTGCTCTCTTTGTCTAATTTGTGGGATTGATGGCCTCCTCAGATTTCTAGGAGGACCATCAACCCATTCTCTAGGGTTGGGCCTATTACCCAGGGCCATTATTTCCATCATTCTCTCCATGGCTCTCATCATCACTTCAAACATTTCTTCCAATGTTTGTGAGGTTGAAGGATGTGCCTTATCTTGAGTTTTGTTCATGTCCCTGCCAGAGTTAGATTTTATCTTTCCTGAAGCCATTAGATTCACTTTGAATTCTATGGCATCACTCATCATATCATCTAATGTAGCAGATCTACGTTCTCTCAATAAAAAAGAAAAATCACTTTCAAAAGAATCAACATATCTGAGCTGAGTAGCTTTAGGGGGGGTTTTACCTCAACAGGAATCAAATTATAGAAATTTATGAATTTGGTTGAAAACTCCTGCACTGTTTTTTCAGGTGACCTCTTCATGTTGTTATACTGGGTCAAAAATTGAAGGGGATTTTTCTTGTCGCCCCATTTTGCAAGAAAGATGGTTTCAAAGGCCTCAAAATCTACGATACTAGTTGCTGGAAGGGCTCTGAACCACTTCCTCACTTATCCTGCAAGACTTTGTGTAAACAGTATCATTTTTACATCCTCAAATTCCAACTCCTCTAAGTCTACGAAATCATTAAACCAATCTAGGTTCTTCTGGGCTGATATGTTACCTTCAACATCATATAGTTTGATCCTTAGGTTATAGTCTTGAGGTAAATCATGTTGCTGAGCAGGCAGTACGAGGGGAGAAAATATATCTCTCATGGCTACTATGAGGGGTCAGAGTAGATGTTGGTTCTAATTATGAATCACTATAGGCCTGGTAGATACAGCTAAAATCAAATCTCAGAATTTGTTTTCGTCAAATATGACTTTGCTTAAACAAGATTCAGACTTAGTTCTGAAAATATTTTGTTCAAATTTCACGTCAAACTCAAGGTCTTCAATGCTCATCACTCCATCCTTGGGTAAGGAAAAACATCAGTCTAGACACAACATTGGGGTTACTTGCTTTTCTTTTCTTTTATGTACGATATTTTCAGGATCAGACACATGGATTGCAACTTCTGGGTCCGGGTTGCTCCTGGTGTGAATTCTCTTGGGAGCCAAGATTTCTAGCTCACATTGTTTGGTGCAATTGGTCTCTTGGTAATGGAGTCACCATGGAAAAAATAATCTCAGCCAATAAGGTATTTGATCCACTGTCACCCTTAGGGATCAAGCTAGATCTTCAAGTCGTTTTTCCTGGGGAAGATTTTTCAATTTCGTCCCCGGCAGCGGCGCCAGAATGTTAACACTCTGTAAATTTTGTCTGGCTGATAGAAAAATGACAGAGATAACTATTTCAACCTACTTTAGAGCTAGGCACTAGCATTATCAACTCAAAGAGGGCTCTCTCATGTCAATTGATATATCTTTGGCAATCAGTGGCTAGATTTGGCTTGTTTTGGGGGTTTATATAAAGTTGTTGGCAAGGAAGGGGAGGGACACTCAGGGCTATGGAATCGAGATTCTGAAAGTGAATGAAAACAATGACTGGCTGGTAGAATTATACAGAGGATAAAGGCTAAATGAGGTGATGAATCTGAGTTATAAATTGTATTTAAGAAGAGTGTAGGAAGAAGGAGAAAACAAATAACTACATCAGAGCATTACGAAAATGAATTCTGAATTAGCTAGGAAGAAAATTACACAATTTAAATTTCTTAAGCCGAGAGCATCACAAGATGAATTTTGGGATTTTAACTCTCCAATTTAAACAAAACAAAATGTAAATGGAATTAAAGAACATAGGAAATACATACAATGAAAGGAGACAAAACTCATATCACCACCATTAGAATCTTTTCATAGAGACATCAAAAGATTCTGCATATGTATTCAATTCAGCTCCAGAAAATAACAATTGAGTTCAGAAACAACAAAAAGGTGCCCTTTCACTTCTTCCAACATTAGTTCATTCAAAATTTCTAGTACTTATACAATTCGATTACAATGGCTGAAATTCAAACATTTCAGCTTCTAAAACTGACAACAATAATTTCAACCGATAGTCTCAGCCTGTGAACCGATTTACAATGATTAAACAAAAACGTTTCATAAACTAATGAGTGATTCCTTCAACTTCTCGCTTTTTGTCTTCGCCATCTGTCTTGCTCTGATTTCCTGTCGAACTTGCCGATATGGTGACACCTGGAGGCTATTTGTTGGTCCTTGGAAAACTACATTTTGTCTTGCCTAGCCGCACGATCGCCTTCCACTGTGAGTCAGAAGGAATATCATAATCCATCATTTGTTTTATCAGGATATCTAAGTTGATGAAAGTAGCATAAGTCATAGACGATATCCCGATCTTTACTGTCTTGAAATTATTTAAAATCTCAAAGTCTCTAGCCAAATATTCCACCAAACTTGGTCCCTTCAGGTTCTCTTCCAGGCCTTCAAATTTCCCTTTTCCATCCCAAAATGGCGGGAGGCCCTTGATAAACAATTGTTCAAATGTATCCTTAAATTCTTGTATACTCTGCTCCATTTGTATGGATTTGGTTTGAACTAACTTGAGTAAGTTGTGCTTAGCAATGATCCTCTTGGCCCAAATGGTTGGCGTAGTTTTGTCCTTGACCCCAATGGTCTAAAGTTCAGCAGTGGTAATGACATTTAGCAAATTTATAGCGTTTTGGGCCCATTCTGAGGGAGTTTTCGCTAATGTCTCATTTACAATAGTACACCCGCTTCAGTAAGTGATAGCCATGCTATCATTGTCATTTATAAAATTCAATTACACCCTGAACTTGGCCGCTTCAGCAACAATAGCATCCCAGATTACATGTTTAGCTCCCTGCAAAATTACTTTACCTCTCAACCTCGTCTTCAGTTTGTTTACCCTCTCTTGAAAATCTTGATTTTCCTTTTGGACTTGGGCCATATTTTCATCTTTCATTTTCATCTCTTGCTGTAGCGTTTCTATGATCCCCTTAAGGATCTTGATTTATCCTGTCTTCAAGCTTACTTGGGACATAGCTTGGACAATATCTTCAGTGTTTGAATCAGATATTGCTGTACCAGGTATAGATGCAACCCTGTTCGATAATTCTACTTGTCCTTGCGACCGATTTTCCTTTTCCTTTTCCAACTGCAATACTTTGGCTTTGTAATTTAGTGCTTCCTGTCTAAATGAATCGTTTTCTTGTTCTAGAGAAACCAACTCTATTGTTTGTGGATGTTCTGTGGCATACATCTTCAACTTCTTTTTCATGCTTTGAATCAATCTGTCTTTCTTGTCTAAGGAAGATTTTACTCCTTGAGGGCCTTCAGATTCCAATCTTTTGACCTGGGTCTGCCAGGATCTGCTGGATTATTTTTCTTGCTTAAATTATCCATCCAATTTCAGTGCATGGGTTGTCAGTCTTGAAACCCTCAAACTCAGACTCATGTAGTCTGAATATAACATGTCAGTGGCCTTTCTGTAGAATTTTACCTTATCTGGGGCATCGATATTTCATAATGCAGCTTGATTTCAGACACTTTATCCTCATCTTCCACTGCCATGTTAAGTGTCTTCCTTTCTACATCCCTGGCTGAGAATAGGGAAGACTTGTGCTGGGAGATCCTCTCTACTTCAGGTAACAAATCTCTTATTTCACTCATGGCCATATTTCCTTTCACAACATATTGGTTTGCTAAATCTTCTTTGGATTGGTAGACCACTCTAGGTGCCTTATTAAAGACATGTTTCTTACTGCTGAAAGATCTTGATCTGCTTTCACCCTGTGGTATGCTCCCTGTATTATCTTCTTAATTTTTGGTTCTACTCTCGACCATCTCCATGCTCATTTTCTCTTTAGGTTCTTCCTCCTTCAGGTTTACTATCTGTGGGGACTATGTGATTTTCATTTTCTTGGGAACATTTTGCTGACCACTGGCACTTAGGGCCTCTGAACTGCTCCTCTTGTTATAAACACTCATCTTGGGAGATTTAATAATCAACCTTGGAGAATTTTTCTGTGTCTGGATCTGCTGCGGGGCTGACTCTACTTGTTGTGTCTGATTAGGCTACAAAATGACTTCCATATCTGCATAGGTTTCCAAATTTGCCAGTTTATCAAATCCTTCAACATGCTCATGCTCATAGGGGCCTTGTCTTCTCATCAATCTTCTTTTAGATATGACCTGGTGTGGATCATATTTCCTCCCTTGTAACTATGTAAACCCAAATTCACTGAGCTTGGCCTGGATCTGAGGCAAGCATGACCTAGTCTTTACCACAAAGGGTCCTATTATGAAAGGAAACTTTAAGTTAGATGCTTTGTGCATTTTCAGAAAATGTTCTGTTTCTGAGATGATTCTTTGCCTGATGAACTCTAGGGAAAAGACTCTGGGAGTCAAGAAAACAGGTAAAAGGTAAGGTCCCTCTTGATAACCATATACCCAAATTATAGTAGAATGCATGAACAACACCCAATCTCCTACCCTGTTCCTTGGGTTGGGTTGTAAAGAGATTTTCATTTATTCTAAAACCCTTGGCAAGACGATGCTGAAGATTAAGCTATAAACTCTAGACATGATATTATTTATAAAAATGAGCATTGTGATCCTTTTGCATTTAGTCGAGATGAATGCAGCTTCAGGGAACTATGTCTTATTTTTTTCCAGGAACATTCTCAACAAGTGCATGTAATACCTGAAGTGTCTCAGTGATTGGAAATTTACTAGTTGTTTGTGCACATTATCAACGATGAACTCTTCAAAACTGATACTGACTGACTGACTAGATTCTGATTGAAAAAATGTCAACAGAAAACCCAACATGACCTCTACTACAAAATTGTCATTATCCAATCCTAAAATTTGACTGAGTATGGAACAAGCCCACTGGACCTCAATAACCATGACGCTTACTTTCATAGGTAATGACAGACTCTAAGAATGATGTTCGGGTTTAACAATGGTCTGCAAAAATAGGGTTTTGACCTCAGGGGGACATTCTCTGGAGACTGTAATCAGTTTCTCTTCCTCGAAGGGCTCAGACACTATGGGGGAAGAATCTTGTGTACCGAGGGAGTGTCAAATTGACGGGCTATCTACTCTGCACAAGACCTCTCACCCTAACTTATTCAAGATGACCTTTTCTTCCTGCGAGTTTTGTTCTGTACACCAACTTATGAATTATGGGAAAGGGAATGCGACTTCGAAAACGTAAGGGGTTATGGAGGCTTGGGATGCTTCGAGGAAGGGTATTCATTTCCCGACATTATCTAAAAAATTGGCTCTGGATATGGAAATGGGTGAGACGGTTATTTCTATGTCAAATATGTTAGAGTCCCTGTCAATTAGGGCTTCTTCTTTAGAGGTGGGATCTTGCTCTGTTACAGATAAAATGCTAGGATTCATGGCCATGATGAAAAATACCTGTGAATGAGTGGATAATGCACGATTTTGGTTCATTGTTGAGCTTTAGTTCGAACAGAGAGTTTGCGCCAATTTTCAAACAATCAAATGATTTGAAATAACATAAAATAATAACCGGGGCCCTCCTTTTATATGAGCTTTTCGATATCGGGGGCGAGGCAAAATGGTTTTGGGTAGACTTCTTTTCACCTTGATATGCCTCTGGTGGCACCACATATTCGCAATCTAAAACCATGGTATTTTCATCGGCCCGCTCCCAACCAGTTAAACTTCACACAAGTTCCCCACCCGATACGATGTGTGACCGTCAATTTGGGATGTTTTCAAATCTTTGGCCCGCTGGGCCCCATCACCCATGCCTCCACTATAATTAGTCCTTCTCTGGTAGATGTGAGCTTGTCCTCCAAACTATCACGCCTCCATATTGATGTAGCTCCTTGCCAAATTCCCAAACTTGGATTCCATCAAAATAAAATTGTTATGGTGATAACAGAGGTCACAACACTAGAAAATTGTTTCTCTTTTCTTTTGTTCTTGTTTTGTTCCAAACAGGTTACCACAAAGGAATGATTGGTAACAACATTGGAAAAGTGTTTATCTTGTTTCCCATTTTTTATTCTTGTTCCTATTTCCTTATCATAAGAATATTGTTCTTTACTACTATTTTTTTTTTTTTTTATTTCACTTGTTCCGGGCAGGTCATAGGTGATAGCTTTGAGAGGGAGCTATAGTGATGGTTGCAGGAAGAAATAGATTATATATTCTCCATTTTGAGACATGGAGTTGTAGACATGAAAACATACATCCATATACTGAAGGCGAAGAAGACAAAGTTAGAACCTTCTGAAAAGAAGGATACTTTTGTGGAATATAGAGTGTTCCACATGGAGATTGATGAGGAGGAGAATGTGTCTCCACTAGTGGTAAGGCAGATGGCCCCACCTAGTACCAATTTAGAGGAAGCTAGAGTTTAGAGGGATTCATCCCTCAAGATATATTAGGGAGGATAAACCTCCAAGGAAAGTTCATTGGAGATAAGGCTTCATAAGATGCAGAGGGAGAAGATGGCTCCAAAGATTGTATAGACTCAGAGGGAGTCATGTTTCATAGGGAGCATGGTACTCTAGGATCAATGGATACTTGATGAGATTGGTTTTAACCAAGAATGTACAGACTCAGAGTGAGTTTGATCTCAGAGAGAGTCATTTGGCTCAAGAGAGAGCCAACTATTTAGAGGGAGTCCCCCCTAGGTGGGAAAGAGACCTATTCTCAGGAATGACAGACATGTGTCATGAGTTGAGGAGACTAGACAAAAGCTTCAGAGGAAAGAGGCTTTTAGGATATGTGATATTTCTACAGTGAAAAAGGAGGCATCCAATTAGGAGGACTGGGTATGGATTTTGTCTCAGTCACAGATGGAGCAACCAATGAGGAAGACTAGACAATAAGACTTACTCTAGTGATAGAGGGAGTTGGCCTCAAAGTTCAAGAGAGAGGATCTTGTCCAGATGTACACTTGGGATTAGAGGTGTGACAATACCATATGTGATCTTCATCATTCAGGGGATACTAATGAGATTCAATATGATGGACTGCAAGTCCATGACTACACCTATGATGAAAAATCTGAAGAAGTTGAATAATTCTTCCTCGGATTCAAATTTGGTGGATCCCATGATGCACAAGAAGTAGATTGAATCCTTGATGTACTTGTTTAATGCCAGACTAGATATTTTCTTTGTAGTGAGCACCCTGAGCCAGTATTTGGTTTAAGCCAAGGAAGTTCCAATGGGTGTAAGGGAATCACAGTACCGTTGGATATGGTTTGTCTCATATGACGAAGTGAGGCTGTAGAGATACACAAATTCCAATTGAGAAAGGAGTGCATGAGACAGATTGAGCATCGCAGGGTGATGCTTCAGCTTGGAATCAATTACGATTTCTGAGATAAGATGGAAGCAGGATTCTCTAAAACTCAGTACAATAGAGATGAAGTATGTCACAACCAGTGTTGCAAGTCATGAAGTGGTGCAAATTCATAAGCTTCTTGCATGACTTCATCTGAGACATATTATAAAAGAGAGTAGTGAATCTCCAATACTTATCCATAGATGAGAAGATTGCAGGTATCCTCCCAGAGTGGCCATGTTGATTTGGTTGAGGAGGATGATACAAAGGATTATCCATGTTGATTTGGCTAGTGATGAGCATTGATGTTTCAACATCAGGAAGAAATTCTCCCAGTTTGATCATGCACGATGCTATTCTAGTGATGATATGACCAAGGGAGAATAATTCATTCACTCACAGGGCTCTGCTAGCGATGAATTATCCAGGTATGTTGATAGCATTGGGTAAAAATTCTCCCAGATTGGTCATGCATGGGGCTATGATAGTGTTGATATGAACAAGAGAGAATGATTCATTCACTCATGGGGCTCTACTAGTGGTGAATGGCCCAAGTATGTTGATGTTCTACAGGAAATAACATCGGGAAGACATTCTCCCAGATTGGTCATGCACGAGGCTATGTTAGTGTTGATATGACAAAGGGAAAATGATCCATTCACTTACAGGGCTATGCTAGTAGTGAATGGACCTTAGCATCGAGCAAACATTATCCTAGATTGGTCATGCATGGGGCTATTCTAGTGTCGATATGAATAAGGGTAAATGATTCACTCATCCATGGGGATTTGCTAGTTGTGAATGGACCAAGTATCATCCTTCTCTTGACAAGGAGTGGATGGACTCGAGATGATATCACATGCATATTATAGGATGGAATGCATGTGTGGAGATGGCACATCAACATGGATCATGGATACAACCTTTATATGATAGAAGAAATCCAAGTATGGAGAATTCCTCCCTCGTTGAGAGGGAGTGTTGGAGATTTGCAACTTTGGGAAGTCATTCTCCATAGGAAAGTACAAGAAGACCCATCTACACGATTACCAAATCCTGATGAAGAAGTTGAATACCTAGGAAGAGAAGTCGACCCCACAGGTAAATAATAAAGAAATCAAATACCCAGAAATAAGAAGTCATCCCTATAGTGGCTCCCAAATTAGTATAAATACAAGACTGGATCATTTCAATTGGACATGCAGATAGATCCTTCTGCAGTGTGCACAAGGAAGTTGCAGTTGCAATTTTTGGTAATTTTGTTGTTTCTAATTTTCTGGTATCTTGGAGGGTGCGCCGCACTTGGAGAAGCTCTTGCTTGGTCATTTTGTGTCATCTTATTGAGTCTCTAGGTCGATGCTAGATTTGGGGAGGATATTCTCTGTATGGTATTTTGTCTTTTGATGGTGATGTACTGGTAATATCTTGGACTAAATTCTTCTAGAGAAAGGTTGTTTGGTTTTCTCCAAAGGTTGGGTTTCCCAGGATAAACTCTTGTGTTCTTGTGTTTATTATGCATGGTTAATATTTCTAGATATTTTTATTTCACTGCATTGTTATAGTTGAGATTTTCACTGTATAGTTATTCTATGATAATTGTTGTATGAAAGTGAATCTTGTTATTAATCATAAGGAAATAACTATAAAGAGCTGAGAATTACAAAAACTAAAATTTAGTTAGGGTTAATATATCTGGGTTTATGTTACTCATTTTAAATGTTAAAAAATCAAGTAGAAGGGTATGTTTCTATAATATTGTGTGAAAGTATTAAGAAGAGTTTTGCACTGGAGATCTACTTGATTGACTTGTGACTAGAATTAGAACCGTTTTCTTTTGTCAAGTATTTCCCTTCATATTATTTACATTAAATTTATAAATTCTCACCTCGAGACAGAATAATCATATATCTAACCTTAGTGAGTGAGGATCTAACCCCCTCACATTGCTAAAATCCCTTGAACACTGCTTCATACTTTGGGTGCTTTTTGTGGTCGGGGAATCAAGTGTATGTGAGCTCTCTCCTTTTTTGTTTGTCACGAAAATATAAATATGACTATGGAACACTCCCTTACATTCATCCCTGCCATAATAATCCAAGTAATTGAGATATGGAATTGAAACCCAAATCCCACTCATAAAGACTGGGGTGAACAACAATGTACCTTTGTAGTGAATGATGTGATTTCTTTGGGTTGTGGGTATTTCATTTTCATTCACAAAGATAGATATCAATGATACATTCCTTGTGATTTCACGAGCGAGTGATCCAAGTGAAAGTGTGGTTCACTTTGATTACATCTTTTGAACCCTAGGCTTATCACAAAGATCGATATAAATTCTTTCTTAAATCACATGTGTGAGGAATATAAGGCTTCAAACTTAAATGGTGGTAGGAAATAGGCACCCAGATACAAAGAATTTAATGCTCTATATGTCTGGGGTGTGCACTGTTTGATCTAAAATAAATTTAGATCTGATGGTGCACACCCTAGCATACATAGCATTAAATTATCTGTAATTGTATGTTTATTGATCCCTATAAATGATACTTATATTCCTCGGGGACATGATCATGGTCGTGGATCTAAGAATGCATGTGTTATAACCCTATAATTTATAGGATCAACTATTGATTGTATTTTTGTTCCCTTCAGTGTTTTTGATTTGCAGAGATTACTACATCCTGAAAAAGAAAGAAAAAAGAAAAAAGAAAGAAAAAAGAAAAGAAAGAAAAAAGAAAAGAAAAAGAAAGAAAAGAAAAGAAAAAGAAAGAAAAGAAAATGAGAAAAGAATAAAAGAGGGCATAAAAGAAATGAAATAAAGCCCCATGCAATAACAATGGCTTGATACATACAGTCTAAGCATGGCCAAGTCCTTTTAAATTGATGTTGATAGTCTTAGTGAATAAGCTTGATTAAACTGTCTAATCTTAGTCAAGATGATAGGTTAATTAGTAAATAAATTTGACCAAACAACCTAATCTTGGTCAAATAGCCCCTAGGTAGAGTATTTTCTTAGTCCAACAGTCTAAGCTGGGCTAAAGGTGCAAATGATGTAGGTTAGGACATAGGTTAAACAACTTCTTTTTAATAAATATGTATGATGATTGATGGAAAATGCAAGATTTTGGATGATGAAGTGTTTTTCTAACCCCATGGTGATAAAGAGCAGAAGAAGCAGTACGCAAAACCAATAAAAAGTCATTAATCCTAAGTCTCGCGCCATATGTTGAATCGTGCCCTGGAAAATTAAAGATCATACCTAGATCTACGATTGAGCGGTGAGCGCCCAAATCTACAGCTCTGAAAAGATTTCAGAACCCCCCGATCGTTCGACCTTTAACGCTAGGGGGGGGAGGGGGGGGTCCGAAAAGATGTTTAAGATGTGTGCTCAGATCTACAGCCATCCCATCAATGCGCAATTAGATGGTCCATAGAAGATTCCGAACCCCCCAACCATTATGTTTTTAACAGAAGGGGGGGGTCCAACATGATGTTAAACAACATGCCTAGATCAACGGCTGATCCCAATTCACCCAGATTAGCGGTCAACAAGGAATATTGGACCCCCCAAACTGTTCTGCCTTTAACTGAAGGGGGGGGGGGTCTGAAATGAAAAAAATCCAGGCGGGCTCCATCGCAACGCAACGTCACCTCATTGCATCCAAACTCTCCCTCTCCAAACATTTACCACCTATCAGTATTACAATTCACCACCACCCTCTGCAAGTTCCATGTCATGACCCCGTTAGCATGTCCCATCCATCTAACCGTTACAGGTCATACCTTTCTCGTTCGCCTTCCAATCACCAGTGCACACGTCGACTAGAGGTACACTTTAGACGTCCTTCATCCTGCACTCTCACGCTCTAAATGACCTGTTGGTCATTTATGACTGGCCACATACCCATTGTCCATCTGACCTGTGCTTGTTCGCCCAAACAGATACCTGTCCACTCAAATTCAACCCCATTTTGGTCATCTCCCATTCCATTCACATTCCCTACATATCAAGAGATTTATTTTCCTCCACCTCTACAATGCCTCATCCAACCACAGCCATTACCACTAACATTTTGTTTGAATTGTAGGTACTCTTCATAGCAAATGGTGCCAAAATCCAAGAAGGCAGAAGTCGGGGAAAATCCTTTCCTCCCACCTCCTGTTGACCTCGACAAGATCCCATTGGCTAACAAAGATCATTTGATATCGGACACAAGGTGTGAAGTTGACTTCGCAGATTTGCAGTCATGGCTCAAAGACACTTTCTTAGATCAGAGCGACAAAATCGGTCTCTGGGAGTCCAATATTTCTTTATATCTTTTCCCCCAGGTCCATCATTTCCCTAAATTTTCCCTCAAATGCCAGGCTCATTACCTTCCCAACCAGAGAGCCATAGTCTCGTCATCAGGAGAAACTTTGTTCTTCATCACGCCAGAGGCCATTGATCAGATGATGCAGATACCCAGAAATGAATCTGCCTCCCCTTTCAATCTCGAAACCATAACAGAGTTATACCAGAAATTATCTTTTCCTCAAAGAGCCCAGATATTTGAATTTTTCCTCCCACAGGATGCTCAATTCCCCAAATCAAATCCCCCCTATCCTTCCTCCCCGTTCTCAGAAAAGGGAAACCAAGTCATTTCATCACTCTATTTTCTGCTTGGTTATTTTTCAGACACATGGGTGGATGAGCCTATATTGGGTTTTCTGTCCATTTTCTCTACCGAGGAAAAATCCACCACCCAATTCGACTACAACACTTTCCTAGCGGAGAACATTCATGAGCAGTTTTCATAGTTTTCCACAGAGGGCATTTTTTGGTACTCATCCATCCTGGCTTACATGTTCATCTTTTTTCAGGCGGATATGTCTCTTTCTCAATACAGAAGAAAGACAAGGAAGGAAAACCTCAAGCAATCACATTATGGACGTCGCTGCTCAGGAGAAACTCCACTGAATTCACTTTTAAACAATTCATTGAATTGTTTTGTCATCCATTTGTAGGCATGCTTAGTGGAATACTTGAGCCGAGAATAAATGAATAAATTCAAACATTTCTTCACCTTTTAGATCTGGCAAAGACTGGAGATTTGTTTCTATACCAGAATCACACAGAAATCAGAGTGTATGGGTGCAAACTAGCTCCATACAAGTTGCCTAAGTATGTGCATGTTCGAATATTCACACTGGAATATATTCATCAGATGATAAACTCAGATCACATCCATTTTGTGTCTCTGAAGAAAAAACAACAGATGAGGATCAAAGGACAAATAGGCCCATTTATCTGCAATAGTCGAGCTGTTGGGGAAGAGGCAGAAAAATTAATGAAGGAAATGAAATTCAACACTAGTTTTATTTGGAGATATGACCCCAGTGGGATCATTGCATAGATGAGATCCAAGAACAAAAGTTCACCCTATGCCCACACCCTCAAGCCAAAAATTGAAAAATATGTGAACCAGACAGAATGGGAAGTAAATACTCTGGTAGATACAGAGCCACATGAATCTCTTTCAGTATCTATTTCACTAACTACCACTCCAAGGGAACTCAAGGAAAAAAGACCAAGAAAGGATGATTTACCTTCAATCACAGAGGTATCAATAGAATAATTGCGGGTATACAACAAGAAACCCAAAACCACTCATGCTACTCACATGTCTGGTGAGGAAGAGCCCTACTTTTCCACTATGATTGAGAGAAGACAACATGTGGTGTCAACTTCTTCTTCTTTGAAGTAGACAGAAATAGCTGTGACTACCCAAAATTCACAAGGTTCTGTACCCCTAATCATTTTTGAAAAATATGAAATGATTAAAAAGAAGAACCAGACATTGACCAATAACACCTACTCTCAGTTTTGGAAGAAAAATTCCACAACACAGCACAGACTATTGTCAACATTTGACACAGAGAAAGGAAGAATGCATCTTGCATATCGGCAAGCACAGGTGCCTCAACCCAAAGAAATCACTGATTACAAGATGTCAACTATTGTTTTTGACACCAAACAAGTACACCCAGCTGATTAGATGGACGTGCACAAACAGACTGGAGAAATGGTGTTCTCCACATTATCACATGCTTCCACTACAACATCAAAGTTACAGGTGTCTTTAAGCAATGTTCCAACCCAATTGAAGTTGGAGAAGATATCCTCTTTTGCAAAGGATAACAGAATAAAATCCTTAGAGTATTTGGTGCTCAAGATTGGGTATGATCCCTCGAATGTTAAAGCAGCATAGGAAATGTTGAAGAAAAATAACGCTGACATTGCATCTTTGAGAAAACAATTGAAATTTCCACCAACAGAGGATTCACGAGCTAAAGAGGTAGCTGAGGTAGAAAATGAGAAAGAAGAATTGTTGAAGCTTATCATGCAGCAGAACGCGCAGCTTAGAGAAATGGAGATAGAGTTGGAAAAATTATTGAAAGAAAAGGAACAAATGACACCAATGGAATTCATTCCATTGAGTGCAGTTCCCATTGTAGAAGTAAGTACAAAAATAGTTCCAACAACCACTACAACAAAAATTCCATCAGCAGCCCCATTGACAGCACTGGAAAAAATTGTGGAGTTAGCAAAATCCATGGAGGAAATGACTCTGCAAGGAACATAGATCAATAGGTTGAAAATGGAGATTGAAAATCTACAGAAACTTGTAGAAATTTCAATACAAATTAAGTATTTCCTGTGATTCTCTTGAACTAACAATTATACGCCACTGTTAAATATAGAATCGCTTCTACTATTATTCTTGTAGAAAATTAAACCACGATCACAATCACAATCACAAAGTGAAATATCAAGAACACATAACACATAAGTTTTTATTAGGAAAGCGTAAAGCTAAAAACCCCACTATCATATATTATGTATATCATGAATCATGAAACAATCTCATACAAAATTCTAATCCAAGAGCTCTCAGTACAATACAATCCTCTCACACTGTCATACACAAATCAACAAATACATGTGCCAATTCCTATGTCCAGACAGCTTGCCTCCTCTGCACAAATCCTTGCAATTAGAATTATCACAATTGAATTACAATTTCCTAGTTTGCACATGCTCATAAGCATATCCAGTGCATGTGTGATCAAATCACAACTGATAGCCAAAATGTCCCTTTCACCTGTTATCTCAACTCGGTGTCCACTGGATCTGACATGCATGTAGTTAACCATGGTGAATCTTCAGTTGCATGTGAGTTCACTGATTTACTGAACTCTCACTA
>SNQJ01S0139893.1:27357-45335 GCA_010110895.2 Picea sitchensis | reverse complement strand
GCAAAGAGTTTAAAAGAAGCATAATTGTTTAAGCACGGTAACAACTGATTCACCCCCCCCTCTCAGTTGTCCAACAAATACAAATATGCATGTAGAGAAAATAAAGAGAACAATTAAATTATGAAATGCATAAACAAACATGAAGACAATTACCAGACTGTTGGTGGGCCCCCCAGCAAGTCGTGGTCACTTCCTAAAAGTACACCACGTGCTCAACAAGACAAATTCACCATAAAAACTGAAAAACACAGTTTTGGCATAATATGGCAATGTAAAAACTTCAAATAGAGTAAAATCGTTTTTTGTCTATTACACTAACAATTCTAATACTTATGCTACTTAACAATCATCTAACCACCTCAATGGTATTTATAATGTTTACAGACTAAGTGGTTGACCACAGGAGGGTCAAACCACTTCTAATTTTGAAAAATTACAATAAATGATGCCCTAACTGATAAAACAGATCGAGGCAATAATCACCCTCTTGAGCAACTGAAACTGAGTTGTCGAGAGCTCAGTAGTTGGAGGGGGCAAGCATGAACAAAACCCACGTGCCTAATTTTCCCATCACTGGCTGCCAATACCATAACTGCCAAGTCGCCCTACATTTTTGTGCAATACGCAGTGCTGGAGAGAGTGCCAGAATGAGTACTGGAAGGAGTGCTAGATCAAGTACTAGAAGTATAAACGTGGTGTGATTTTTCCCTGTAACACACGAAAAACGTGAATTAGATCTTGGTAATCATAAAACATGATGAATTATATGTAATACAATCATTAAACATGAATCACGCGTACCTTATGTCGCTCATACTGTTTTATCATAAAATTCTTCAAAGAGCTCCTTTAAAATATGAAAAAACCATATTTACATGCAGCAAAAGTGTATAATAACCATCATAAAAGTGATCATATCTCGGGCCCAACATTACCCCCACACTTACGATTTTACAAGTCTCATTGCAAACAAAAAGAAGTTACCCCTCATGACTAGGCTTGCTGAGGAGGATTAGCTTTGGAAGCTTCTCCTTATTGCTGTGAAGACTTAGCCATGTGCCTCTTGTGTTTCTTCAACTATGCTCTGAGGCTGCAGTTAGATTTGGTCATGTCATTGACCAATCATTGAAGAGAATTAACCTTTGTTTGAAGGACTGCATTGTCATGATGAAGGTGTGTATCTGTTGTCTTCCTTTCCTCCAACTGTTGGAGAAGTTGATGGTTTTCATTTTGTAGCTTCTCTATGGTTGGGCTAGAATCTGTGATCTCCGAGGAAGGCTTAGATCCTTTGAGGGATGTGGACAATCTATCAGTTTTAGGATCTAGAGTGGGCATGGGTGAAGTAGGAGTGATGGGATATCGGTAAGGTGAGGTAGGTTCTGATTTTGTTTTCCTTAGTGGCTCTAATCCATCTGTAGAAACTTCCCTAGGTTTCTTATGAGAGTTCTCAAGGTCGAAGGACACTTGGATAGGATTCGAAGTAGGTGGAGGTTTTTCATAAGGCTTGGCTCTAGTGCTCCGGGTACTCTTCTGAAAGGGTCCTTTACCAAATCGATTGACTCCCATATTTTTTGTGGGAATGATGGGAAAGTCTTGCTGCATTACTTGTTGGATTTTTTTAGGTGTAGGATCAAGAGAGAGTGAAGGCATTGGGGGGTTAACAATAGGCTTTTTTTGTTCTTTGCTCTTAGTCTTTTTACCCGATGAAGAAGTAGGGATATCAACAAGCTTTTGGTATTGTTCTGGTAAAGAGAGGGTTTGTGAAAAGGTGTTTGGAGTTCTTGGAGAGCGAGGCTTGGATGGAGAGATATTTTTTAGGCTAAGTGGCTTTTTGTCAGTCTTAACTGTTAAGTGAGGGTTTGCAAATTGGTAGATAAAGGCATCCCAATTTTTCCCTTGTTTCTCTAGTTCAGAAAGAATGAGTAATTTGATCAAGCCATGGTGGAAGAGACTATTGTGGGGGTTAGTCACATTTTTCCTCACTTGAGAGGACATCCTCTCCAAGATTTTGAGAAAATAGAAGGGGAAGTTCAAGGGTTTGTTGAACAAAAAATGAGCCAACAATCTAAAATGACAAGCTTTGAATGTAGAGTATCTACCTTCACATGTAATTAATCTTATGATGACGATGAGGGGGTTAATCAATTCTACTTTTATCCACTCCTTATCATACCCTTTTTCTCCTAAAATTCTCTCGAATTCGGGCTTAAACAACCTGTTATAACTTGAGCACGACAATTGGTGATTTTTGAACCATCTATCTCCTATTCTTGGGAGCTTTGTTGCAGAAATGGACTCTTCTGTGAATTCAAAGGTAAGAGACCCTACATGTGTTGTCTTACCATCAAAACCAAGGGAGAATTTCATGGAGAGGTCATCATCGTGGCCCTGCAAGATAGAAAAAAATGGCACCCAACCTGTGTGCAAAAACACTTCTCCTCACTGTGCAAATTCGAGAATGGAAAAAAAGTCTGCATAGGAGGAGGGTTTGTATCTCCTAGGCATTGTGACAAAGGTGAATTTTACCAGGAAAGGGCGTGATCGAGCGAAGAGATGGCATGAATTGGACAAGGTCTAAGTGCGATTTGAACAGGGGACGAATTGGCAAAGGATGGGCATGATTCCTTAACGCATAGCAGAGCAAATGGAAAGGGAAAATGGAGATAATGGTTGCCCAGCCCGATTTTGAATGCACTCATGGTAGAGTACGTTGCACACATGTGCACGCGAGCTGCCATGTGTGCGAAATTTAAATTCGATGGAATGCTTTTGGGTAATGTAATGATGCGTAGTTAGATCAATGTCTAAGTCTTTTGACTTGGACATTTGATCATAAACATGTGAAGCATCAACAATCAATGTCTGCAACCAATTCAATTAAATGTAATTGAGTTATGGTTACCTGGAATCTAGGATAGTTACTGGTGTGTGACTCACATGGAACTTCTTTGATCACCTCAAACGACATCTCATACGACACCTCATATGGTACTTCATCCGGTACCTCTTTGTTAAGTGCAATTTCACCTCTTATAATGGATAGCCTGCAAATTTGAAGTGTTTTTGACAATCACAGTGGTAAATGAGAAGAGGCAAAATGCTCCATGCTCACTCAATATTCTTGCATATGACATATAATGTCAAAAACCTACAATGAACAGGTTATAGAAAGCATAAAAATGTATTGTCAAACCGACAATATGTAGCTTGTAATGAAACGATAAACTGATAAAGAGTGGTATGTTAAGTATGTGTTTAGTAATTTATAGCACATAGGAGTTAAGCATTTCAAAAATAACATGACTATCAATCTAATAAACTGTATCATGGTAATAATACAAAAATTCTTGCAAAGACTTATTTCTATAGGAAATAATCATTTGTCATCTCATGAACCCCTCCCCCACACCTAAGTATTGTGACACCTCACAATCAAAATTATAGGAAACCAGTCAGTATCCCCCAATAGCCGAAGATTTATAGTATGTCAAGTGTAAAGATAAAATTTCATAGCTTGGTCTAACGACACAGTTAGAAGATGGCCCCACCTATAGGATAAGAGATCCTATATATAAATGAGAAGAGGTAGGAAAGAGAGTTTCAAGATAGTCTTAGAGTTATTTCCCAATGGCAAGTTGATGGATTTCAGTAACCTTACATTAACCACACATACTTCATGTCAAATTTGTCTACAAGTAATGTCGTACATCATGACAAGTTTAAATTTATGATTTATTTTGTCAGATTACCATCCTCGCTAGGTAGAATGCCCCGTTGCCAGCAAGCCTGTTTAGTACTCCGACAGGTTTACCTAGTCATAACATAGGTTGGTACCCACTTCCAACATACCTTTTTAGTATCCCAGTGGGTTAGCCTCTTGAACCCTCAGAGACTTCCCCTCCATCTTTTAAGATTTTAGTATAAGATTGCTTATGCAAGAAGAAGGGGGAACAACTCTGAAAACAACTTTTTCTTTCCCATTTTGTTTTCAATTGGGATGGTATTTATGTTAGAGGATGACTTTCCGTTATATTAATTAGTGATTGTCCCGATGTAAGGGGTACTTAAGCGGACGTGGCCTATCTAAAGATATGATATAATCAAGATATTTAGTGTGAAGTGGATGGTACCATTGAGAAAGAACAGAAAGGTATCTCTAGGCTCAACTTACTTTCTTCATTTGTAGTTATTGTGATGTTTCCATGGATAACTACTAATTAGACTGCCTTGTTACTCTTTGATAAAGACACTTGACTCACTTACTCAGGTTTCTTGGAAAAACTATACGAGAGACCTCTATGCTTGATAGTTACGGTATCATTTCCTTATACAGTGGTGAAGAGTTTCAAGAGCAACTTCTTTACAATGCCTTTAAAAAAAATGATAATGTTTGCAAAAATATTGCTAACTACAGTAAGTCAATATTCATTTGATTCTTTAGAAAACACAAAATTCAAGTGTAATAATGTTTTGAAGAAGGATCCTTGAAACTGTGTACTCCTAGTGAAATCAATACTTACATAAATATCTAGAATTGCCTTATTAACAAAATTCAAAAACTATTTACATATGTACAGTAGGAAATTCAGAAAAAAAATCAAGAACAAGGGGGGGCTTCCCCATTTACTAAGGCCAATGCCTTGTCATCTGACATGACCTATAGAAAATCCTCTCTGGGAATGGGCTTATGATAAAATTTAAGTCGGTGTCCATTTATCACAAAGGAGACTTGTCCATCGTCAATTGTTTTAATTTTTACAGCTCCATTTTCATATATAGTGTCTACCTCGTAAGGGCCCAACCACTGGGTGGTGAGTTTTCCTTTGAAGGATTTGAATCAGGAATCAAACAACAAGGCCAAATCACCAGGCTGGAAGTGCTTCTTCTTAATAAACTTTTCATGCCACTTGCTCCTCTAGTTTTGGACTAATATCATCTGTTGGATGGCATCTTGCCTGATTTCATCCAACTCATTTAGTTGTAGGGATCATTTCTTTTCAGCCTCATCCAAGTTCAATCCTAATCTGTGGAAATACGGAAGGTCCTTACTTGGAATTCTATAGGTAAAAGTACTTGTTTCTCGTACACTAGATCATAAGGGGTATGTCCAGTGGTATTTCTCCAGGTATATGCCCACAGAGCCTTTGGGAGCCTATCAGCCCAATCTCGGTGATGTAAATGAACAATCTTGGTCAAGATGGCTTCTAGAACTTTGTTTATGGATTCTACCTGACCATTGGCTTGCGGGTGGTATGAAGAAGATTTACGATGTTTAATCCCATATTTCTATGTTATCTCTTTCATCATCTTGGAAGTAAATTGAGTGCCTTGGTCAGTAAAAATTTCACGAGGGACACCGAAGTGGGTAAATATGTATTCATAGGTAAATTTGACAACAGACTTCTCTGTCGTCCTGAATAGGGAATTTTCCTCTACCCATTTGGTGACATACTCCGTACAAACCAAAATATAGTTCTTCCTACTGGACATGGGTGAAATTGGTCCTAAAAAGTCAAGGGCCCATTTTTCGAAGGGTTCTATCATAACTTGGGCCTGCAAAGGAATTTTGTCATATGACGTAGGTCTTCCTATCATTTGGAAACTATCACAACTTCTCACATACTTGGAAGCATCTTTGAAAATTCTAGGCCAATAGTAACTTGAATGTAGCACCTTATATGATGTATGTTTGTCAGAAAAATGGCCACCACATGGTCCATCATGACAACTTCGTTGTATTTCAGGTACCTCATCCTCTCGGAGACATCTACGAATAATCAAATCAAGACTTGTGTGAAAAATATCATGACCAACCCAAGAGTAATTAGCACTCTGTCTAATAATTTTCCACTTTTCATGAGGTGTCAAATGAGATGGTAATTTCCTAGTGGCCAGATAGTTTTCCATATCCGCAAACCATGGGGTATTGACAGAAAGGGAAAAGAGGTGTTCATTTGGGAAGACATAATCTATCAGGATATCATCATCCTCATTTTTTACTCAGGAAAGAAAATCAGCTACTACATTATCCTTTCCAGGTCCGTCAAGCATAGTGATGTTAAATTCTTGCAATAACAAAAGCCACCTAGTCACCCGACCATTAGTTATAGGTTTATTCATGAGGAACCTAATGGCGGAATGATCGGTATACTTCATAACCTATAATGTAATGACAAAACTTGTTAATAGCATGAACAACTGCCAATAATTCTTTCTCAGTGACTGTGTAGTTCAACTCGACAGGGGACAAGTTCTTTCTCACAAAATAAATGGCATAGGATTGTTGGTCCTCTTTCTTCCCTAATACCCCTCCTATTTTGGTGTCGAAGGCATCAATTGATATATGAAATGGGAGAGTCCAATTGGGACCTCTAATAACTGGTGCCACAAACAACTTAGTTTTCAAGGTTTCAAAGGAAGTTTGACACTGCTCAGTCCAAACAAAATCAACATCTTTTATCAATAATCCGAACATAGGTGCAACAATCTTTGTAAAATTTTCAATAAACTGTCGGTAATATCTGGCATGTCCAAGAAAGATTCTCACCTCTTTCTGAGTCTTGGGGGGTGGAAGTATGATGATGACCTCAATCTTTGCAGGATCAACTTTTATCCCTTTAGATGAAACATGATGTCCTAGAACCACTCCTTCAGTTAACAACATTTTGCACTTTTAATGGTTTAGAGATAGGTTCATTTCCTGGCATTTGATGATGACCTTTTCTAATTTGTCTAAGGCTTCCTGGTAAGTGTTTCCATATACTGTGAAGTCATCCATGTAGACCTCCACACAATCATGAATAAGAACGACAAATATCCCTAATACTTCTCATTGAAAAGTGGCAGGAGCATTACACAATCCAAATGGTAAGACCCTATATGCATAGGTTCCCCAAGGACAAGTAAAGGTAGTCTTGTCCTGGTCCTCGGGTGCTATAAGAATATGGTTGTACCCGTTGTACCCATCTAGAAAGGAGAAAGACTTCTTTCCAGACAAGGTATCTAGAACCTGGTCAATGAAAGGGAGAGGAAAGTAGTCTTTCAGAGTGGCCTTGTTGAGTTCCTGGATATCAACACAAATTCTCCATTTCCCGGTCACTTTCTTTGGAACCACTACAAGCGGGGATACCCACTTACTATCGGAGATGGGATAGATAAATCAGACATTTAGCAACTTTTGAATCTCCTCATGACTATATCCTTGAGAGTGTTGGGTTCATCCTTCTACGGGGTTTCCTAAAAGGTGTTACCTCCCCCTTGGTATATATGTTATGGATACATGTATCAGGGTGTATAACCTTCATGTCAATGTATTCCCAAGTGGATGCATGTGTCAGGGTGTATACCCTTCATGTCAGTGTATTCCCAAGAAAATGCTCCTGATTATTCTTTAAGGATATCTACTAATTGTTTCTGTTGGTCTGTATCTAGCCTAGAGTTTATATGTAAAATTTCCCTGGACTAATCTCGTAGGGCATAGTATAAGACATGGCAGACTCATCTATTTTGAAAATAAAAGATGTCGAAGAAAAAATGGATGGGTCTAATTGTTCTTGAAATTATTCCCCAAACATGTACTCAAATTGAGGAAAATATTGTGGAAAATCCACACATGTGATAGCAGAAATAAACTGGTTTAGCACATTTTCTGTTGTATGCTCCTAAAGTTCCCTTGCATGGTCACTAGGAAATACGAGTTCTTCCCAGTCTTTTTTCTCATATGGACATTCAAGCCACCATAGATTCTTCATAATAGGTTGAGTTGGAGGGTAAATGGTGAGCTTCTGGATAGAGAGACCATTTGAGATGGTCATTTCTCCTTCTCTACAACCAATAAATACATTGGTTGTGGCTAGCCAAGGTCTTCCCAAAATAATGGGGTGGCCTTTGGTAGGATCCTTTGAGTGAATGACAATAAAATATACTGGGTACTCCCATGAGGCTAAAGTAACCATGATATCATCTAAAATTCCTTTAGGTATAAACCTAGTTTTATCTGCTAATTCCAAAATGGTTGGGGTAGGCCTAAGAAGAGGTTGTAAATGTAATTTTTCCAAGGTAGTAGAGTTCATAACATTGATGTCTGCGCCTAGATCTATGAGAGTGTTCCCAATGGAGACCTCATTAATAGTTATGGTCACTATGGGGTTTCCTAGGTTCCCATATTTTGCTAGTTTCGTCTGCTCTGATATGTACTTAGAAAGTCCTCCTATCAAGTGTATTGTAGGGGGATATTTTTGCTTCCTACCTGGCTTCTTGATACACAATTATTTGACTACCTTACTGTAGATTGGAATGTCTTTAATAGCTTGAAGCAAAGGAATCTTGACACAAATATTTTTCAATTCATTCAAAATTTCAAATTTCGGTCGGGCGGTAGGTTTCTCGATTACCAATCGGTTTGGATAAGGAGGGACCTTCATAAGTTGTGCAGGTTCATTTTGGGGAAGCTTGGGTTCTTGATTCTTCGGGATAATAAGATCTTCCCACCTAGTGTCATCCATGGGTTTTTTGGTGGTTTCTTCTTCTTCTTCTTCCTAGATGACCACTGAAGGTCTCTACCTATCTAGAACTTTTCCTAATCTTAGTTGAATTTCATGTAATGGAACATGAGTAATAACATATGTCGGGAAGGCCTGCATATTAACATTGTGAAGAGGTTGAGGGGGATTATTAGTTGGATTTGGCACTGGTTGTGCTGGTAATAGTGTCGGTCTCGAGGAGCTTTCATTTTGAAATTGTAGTGGTTTTTGTTGTGGGATAGGAGGTAAAGGTGGTGGAACAAAACCTGGAAAAAGTTGCAGAGTGTTCAGTGGGAACTGAGGATAATGATGGTTGGACATAGGGATAGGTGGAGCTTTAGGGTTTACTTGGTTGTGTCCTCCCCTCCATCCTTGAATCCAAGGATGTTGGTACTGAGTAGACCAGTTTTTCCAACCTGGTGAGTTCCACTTTTGTTGTTGATAATAGGGTGGAACTTGAGACTGTAGATCCGGGTATGTGGGTTTATTCCTGGGCTGCCATGGCCTCCTAGGTGCATAAGAAGACTCCCCAGGATCTCCACTCCTATAGATGGATAATAAACCGAGAAATTATGGACATTTTTCAGTCACATGGTATTCTATACAAAATCCACAAACCGAAATGTTATCTAATGGGCATTCCCGTGAGGAATGCTTCCTCCTACATCTTGGGCAATATATGCTCATTGCTACATTTTCCTCCTCCTATTTCTTTTTTATTTTTAGGGTGTCCAAATGGGAACCTATTGTGCTTAAGATATTTGTCTTGAAGTTTTATAAAAGGTTCCCTATCTCTGCTCTTGTGATACCACCTGAACTAATTGGTTTTAAGTTTCTGTTGTAAGGGTCCCGGACATTCTTTCATGTTTTGGATCTACTCCTCAAGTAATTTTTACACATTTCACATATTTCAGAAAATGGTTTATGAGAGATGTCACCTGATGCCATCAAGTTAAGCATTTCTAGATATTCTTATGAAATTCCCTTAATGAAAAGATCCCTAATTTCATTCTCTGGCAGGTCATGGTATTTTGACTTCTGGGAGATATAACCAAATCTTTCCATATAATTTTTTAGGGTCTCGTCTTCCAATTGTTGGATTTTAAAGATGTCATTATGAGACTATTTGGTCTTGCAGTAGTCTTGGTACTTCTTAATAAATATGTCTTTCATGGCTTCCCAAGACCTAATACTGGATTCTCCCAACCCCATGAACCACCTTAGTGTAGAGTCTTTGAGGGTACCAGGAAAGAGTTTTAATTTCTGGTCATCTTGTACATAGTTGTAGCTCCTGCACAAGATGTCAAATTCAAATCGGAAGGTGTCTGGATCTTCACTATTTTTACCATAAAAGGTAGGTAGTGCTGAGAGAGGAATATTCTTCATGTTGACATTTGGAGTGGTGTCCAAAATCGGAAATCCGAAGGTAGTTTCAGTTTGGTTTCCAGTTTCTTCTACCTATCTATGTGTTACATTGTTATGGTCCTCATGATCATCCATATTGGCTTGGTTTCCAAAAAGAGAGTACCTAGGTGGTTTTACCTTTGAAGAAAACAAGGTTTCCCATTGATGGAAAGGTCTTCCTATGGATTGGATATCTGGGACTCTACTCGAGTTGGTTGAGACTATTGGTGCCAAGATTTTTGTATCAATTTGAGAGATAATTACATTGGTTGAACTACTAAACAAAAGATTCACTTGTCCAAGGTCTATGATATCTTTAAAGTTAGGGTCCCCTGGTGGTGGTGTAAAAGAAAAGGTTGTATTGTTTGGTTCTATGGAAGACTCGAGTGGTCTTGCCTGCTGTCCCAATGATTGATGCTTCAATTTATTGTTCTATAGTGCTCCCTGTATTAGTCTCTTCAGAGACTATTTTAGCTCTTTGATTTGAGCTAGCTCTTGTTTTTCAATATCGGTCTGCGAATTTTATTAACGGAATGTTCCTTCCCCCAAAGAGATCGGAAGGAACCTTGGTTGAAAGGTATGATTTTGATTTAATGTATCTACCTTGTGGGGCTCTAGTCCTATTCATGAAAGAAAGCAAAAACAAAAAGGAAAATATACCATTTGATTCCTAGGTCTATTCATGAAAAATAAAAACAAAAATAAAAACCACCATTTGGTTTGGGGGAACCTGCTATAGAAAATGCACAGGTTCTTACCTCTCGTCTTAAAGTTCCTCCACCACAAAACTAATGCTAAGGTCTATAAACGATCTAATTCCTAACTACTTCTTACCTTGAGACAACTCCCCAACAATGGCGCCAAAAATTATGGGTGTTCTATATGCACTAAAAAGACACTAAAAACCCTTAATTAAATTCTCAACCCGGGGTAAGTAAACTTAGAGTTGTAGAAAAATATATGCCAAAGGTAGAAGGTTGGTAGGAGTATAGTCTAACTAAGGAAGGTAGCTATCTAAGGCTAATCTACTCAAGCAAACCAATCTAATGAGAAAAACCTACTAAGCAAATTAAAACTATGTAACCTAAGTACTTTTGCGCCAAGGATCGATGGATAGTCCTAAGAAAATAAAGTCAAAAACCCTATTCAAAGAAAACTAGTTCAACAATAAGCAAAGGAAAACTGCTAAGCATAATAATGAGCAACTAACAAATAGGGATGATTTTAAGGATGGAAATTTATTTTAAAATGTAGAAACCTTGGTGAATCTTACTAATCCTCCATATGCCAACTATAAATGTTTGGCAATATTTTTGTAAAAATATTCAAATTTCTAAGGATTTTATATAGTTTTTATAAAATTTTGGTGATTTTTAAGGTAAAATAATTTTATCCTATAGAATTTGGGCGAATTATTTTTAAAATAGCGAATATCTTTTTTGGAAAAACCATGGAAAATTAGCCCATGAGAGAAATTTATCCCCTAAAATCATCCCTGCTAACAAAAGAAAACTATTTTAATTTGCCAACCTACATTCAATGAGAAACTACCCTATGAAAGCAAGTAAATAAACACGCAAGCAAAGACACCTAACTAACCTACTAAAGCAAATAAACAAGTAAGGAAAGGCAACTATATAACCTACTAAAGCAATAGAAAAGTAAGCAAAGACAACTAACTAACCTACTAAAGCAAATAAACAAGTAAGCAAAGACAACTAACTACTGCAAGAAATCAAATTAAAACTTCTCATTGAACCACTATCTAGCCTAAGAAGCAAGTGGACTAAATGCTTAATTCAAAACTATTTCTAATGCAAGAAAGGAAATATATTTTATTGAAAGAAAGAAGAACTACCAACTAATGTTTAATCTATGATAAGAAAACTACTATCTAATCTATCAAAGAAAAGTCTATATATCCTACAGCAACAATAAAACTTTATTCTAATCTATGAAAGCAAGAAACTATATCTATGAAAGCAGGAAAACTATTTCTTTTAATCTATGAAAGAAAGAAAACTATTTCTTAATCTATGAAAACATGAAAACTATCTTTTAACCTATGACAATTCAAATATAATGTTGGTGGTTGTGTGAATGTCTTCGGTGTCGGATGATATCTCGATGACACTTAACAACAAAGGACAATTCCAGTGGTATAAGCTCAACACTAATCTCAACGGCAAAGTGAATAGCATGGATTAAACAATCCAATGAGAATTTATCCATGACAAAACAATGTTAGATACCCTACATATTCATGTATAAACCATCAACAACATAACAAGATCACCATTATACTTCTATTCTACATAAGAAAAGTTCATAATTAAACTCAATCATTAACTAAGAACTACAATTTCAATCTAACTCTAGGCAAGAAATTACGTAAAATGAAACTATGCTATGTCTATTCTAACAATTCAAACTTCAATAAGGAAATGATTAAAATCAGAAATTAAACTATGATATTGAAAAGTAAACTAACAATCTACATTAACCAACAACTAATTAAACAAGATCTATATAAAAATGAGATAAACAAGCTATAATTAAAAGCTGGAATTAATTCTATCCATCCATCAAATCCCTATCAAAGAAAACCCAAATCAAAACTATGTTCTATTCCAATTAAGACTTTATTTTAAACATGACTATAAAATCATAAATCAAAGCATAATCTAACATCTAATTGCACACGGGGTTAGTATAGAGACTTGCAAGTCTGTGCCTAATCTACAAGATCAATGCATGCTAACACATATCATCATTCTAACCTACAAAAGAGAATCACAACAATTAAAATACAACAAACTAATTAACACAATAAAAATATGCATGTACAAAAAATAAAGAGAACAATTAAATTATAAAATGCATAAACAAACCCGAAGACAGTTACCAGACAGTTGGTGGGCCCCCCAGTAAGTCGTGGTCACTTCCTCAAATTACACCACATGCTCAGCAAGACAAATTCACCATAAAAACTGAAAAACGTAGTTCTTGCATAATCTGGCAATGTAAAAACTTAAAACAGAGTAAAATCATTTTTTTGTCTATCACACTGGAAATTCTAATGCTTATGCTACTTAACAATCATCTGACCACCTCAGTGGTGTTTATAACGTTTATAGACCAAGTGGTCGACCAAAGGAGGGTCGAACCACTTCTAATTTCGACAAATTACAATAAATGATGCCCTAACTGATAAAACAAAGCAATCCAATAATCGCCCTCTTAAGCAACTGAAACTGAGTTGTCGGGAGCTTAGTAGCTGGAGGGGGCAAGCATGAAAAAAACCCATGTGCCTGATTTTCCCATCATTGGCCGCCAATACAATAACTGCCAAGTCGCCCTACGTTTTTGTGCAATATGCAGTGTTGGACAGAGTGTCGGATCAAGTGTTAGAATGAGTACTGGAAGGAGTGTCAAATCAAGTGCTGGAAGCAGAAACGTGTTGCGTTTTTGCCTTGTAAAACCATAAAAATGTGAATTAGATCTTGGTAATCATAAAACATGATGAATTATACGTAATACAATCATTAAACATGAATCACACGTACCTTATGTCAATCATACCATTTTATCGTAAAATTATTCAAAAAGCTCCTTTAAAATATGAAAAACACATATGTAAATGCAGCAAAAGTGTATAATAACCATCATAAAAGTGATCATATCTCAAGCCCAACAGTCCTCCTTTCCCCAAATTCCACGGGTTCATGTATCACTTGAAACATGGCCTAAAACTCTACTCTTTTCAGGGGTTGAGAAATATACTGACATTCCAGAACAAATGTTTCAATATCCTCCTGATGACTTCATGGATATCGAGGAAGAAAATAATTCTAATCACATTGTTAGCTCCGTGAAAGAAAAAAATGTTCTTATGTTGTAGGATCCACACCAATACCATGCAATACTGAAATTGTGCCTAGAGTACACATATGTGATTGGGACGCTTCTTCAAGAAGTTTAGTACATGATTTCATGCAGTCTCGGCACTACTTCTCCTAGTCCTGACGATGTTGGCACCCCTAGTATGTTTGAACAATTTGTTGTCAGTGGTCAACCACTTTCCTTAAGGTTTCCCATTGATCCATCTCTCACCAGTGGAGAGGTCACATCCTGGTCCACACCAAAGATCTTCCATCTCATCTGGACCTCCACTAATCAACTTGAGCAGCGGATTACTTCAGTCGAGTAAAAGAATGAAGATATCACACAACAAACACAACAATTGTGCCAAACAATAGTTGCAACATAATCATCTAGGGAGCATGAGCATGGATTGCACACACTAGTAGAGTATACAATTGTGGTTGTTTCAAACAAGTTTCTCCAGGTGTGGCCGACATTCCGACAGGTTGTTCCTGAAATCCCTGAGGATATTACCCCAGATGCACCAATGCACTAGGTTGAGATTATGGTTGAGGCATGGTCGCACTTGGTAGGGAGAACTGATGCTCTACATCAACATCTTGAATACATTCAGTTTAAAAACCAAGAACAACCTAAGTCCATGCTCGAGAATATTACTTAGGTTATTGTTGAAGGAGACACAATTAACTCTTCCCTTCATCACCAGGATATTGAGTGCAGTCAGTTATTCAACCTGGTCAATGATTGGGTCAGTGTATTATAAAAGAGTAATGATCCAATAGAATATATTTGGATTCAAATCTAGTAGATGAACAAGGAGGCTCAAGCGATTACTGACCCCATAGCACAAAAGGAAAATTTCACAAATATAGAAGAGGTTGATGAGCGACTCGATGGAATGTATGATGCCACTCGAGCTACAAATAAAGAACTCAAGTATTTCAAGCCTATAGTTCAGGATACTTATGTCAATATCCAACAATTGGATTCAACTATAGAGAGTGAGTGGTAGACATTGTTAGCCACTAAGCCTATGGATCCTGATGTTGCAACTGTGTAGGAATTTATTGTGGGAGCCTCCACTTTGGTATAGAAGTGGCAGGACCAAGTGTAGTAGTATGACAGCTTCCGCAAGCAAGAAGTACATGTCATCCCCAAGTTGGGCCCTCCGTTTGAAGGGAGCCCCAGTAAAAAAATAGGGGGTTGACTCGAGGCGAGTCAACAGTTGTGGTCGGGGCCTATTAGGCCCTTTGTTTTTGGAAATACTAATATTTTGGAAAAAGTGCAACATGTTAGTGGAAGATTCGAAACGGGGGAAAACAATTATACAAATGGAAATATAACTAGAAGTATAATAGTATCGAAAACAACTAAAATCTCCATGCACCAGTTGGACAAGCGATGAAAAAGGCCAAGACCATCAAGTGTCAGCAGGGAAAAGATGGAAAGATAGAGGAATAAAGAATCCAAGAAGCATCCAAGGGAAAAATATAAGTATGGAGCTATGTAACGAGAAAATGGGTTGGGATTGAGTCAGTTTTGATAATATATTGTAGCGGGTTTTTTGGGGAGCATTGTACTTTCATATTCGACTATTGAGTCTACAATGGGAATTTTAGGGTTAGATATTGTTGCGCAGGTTGATGCATGAGTCATAAAGACCTATTGTAAGAAAGCTGGTGATATTGTTGATAATATAATGGAATGGTTTGGGTCCTAAAATTTAGTTTTGTACTGATCTAATATGATGTGTATGAGTCTATGGTTGTGTCGTGCAATTGTTTCTTTCATTTTTTGGTTAAGTATTTAATCGTTGTTTATGGATAACTATAGGATATTCTACCTGTCTCTAATTAATGGTAAGGTAAATATGATGTTGTTTTCTCTTTGTCTCACTTCATCGTCTAAGTCTCCGCTAAACCTTGGGTGATACTTCTTTCCCTCATAGAAGGATTAATGTGGGATTATCTAGACAACAATGGTGCCTTTTATTGGAAACCTTAGAGAACCCTGGTCTCAATCTTGAGCCAACATCATTTGTGGGTCATTACATGCAAGATTTGGATTAAATGGTTAACTGATTCACCATGACTTGGGTGTTCCACATTCGCTGCTTACATAGTTCATCTTAATGTGTTTGGATACATTAGTGATTTCTTCCAAGTTTTACAATCTTAATTGTGATATTTCCTAAAAGAAATACCATGTTTGAAGTTGTAAATAGATGAAATAATGTTTTGTTTCTTCCTCCTTCCTACCCATTTTATGGGTTTTCATTCAACACTGCTAAATTGCTTAAATTGATCAAATTGGATTGTCACAAATGAAGCTTGTAATAAGTTTGATCAGCGTTTTCATATTCCCTTCATTGACCACAATGACCACAATGGTGGCATGAAGGGTTATAGAAGGAAATCATTTTGTTCTCATGATTAGTTTGTTTCTCCTGTGGTTGTTGGTCCAAATATGTTGATTCACCCAATTTCACAAAAAGATTGTATAGGGTTAATTAAATGCATTAGAGGTACTTTCAAATGAGAATGTGGATCTAAATCACTCGTCCAAAACTTTGAACGTTGACTATATATGGCTACATGGATTTGAGTCCTACCAAAAACAAAAATCCCATGGTCTTTAAACAACATAGGCACCCAATTCAATTCAGTGTTTACTTTCTCCTATGCTAGTTAATTAATGATGGTAATGGTAAATTCTAGTGCATTAGTTGAATTTCTTTGATGGAACAGTTTCACATAGCAGATGTATCATAACTGATAACCCTTAACGATTTAATTCGTTGAAATATTCTTCTTAACGAAGGAAATGGATGATATGATGATGATTAACATCCACTGAGACTTAGTCTCAGGAACATCGGATCACAAGGGTTCTAGGTTTCGGCTCTCCATGAAACTGCACTCTTGGATCTCCCGCAGGCCGCTGGCCTTGTGGCCTCCTGCCCTTCCCAACCTCCAGCACCACTGTAGCACCTCATGCAGGCTCGACAAGCTCAAAATGGCGGCCCCCTTGATCTCTTCAAAGAAAGGAGACGCCCCTCCTGGTGCGGCTGCGGCGGCGGCTGCTGGTCTTTTTCCTTCGGTCACAGCTCTCTCTTTCGGGCCGCTCTCTCTTGCAAGTACTCCCACGTCGGCAACAAACTCTCTAACTCCGGCCCCCTCCTTTAAAGAGGTGGCTTCATGCCAGGGTCTTCTCTCCAATCTGCATGTAGCGGCTCCTGAGGTTTCCTCTCTTCAAGGCCATCCATCTGAGCTGCATGCAGCAGTTCCAGAAACTCCGACAGTTTCTATTCAAATGTCGAAGGAAGCCCTAACTCATGCTTTCCATTATAGCAAGCATGATCTAGTTTGCAGGTTTAATGGATACTGGCCCAATCTGTCAGATCTGCTCTCCTGGATCTCTTCTGAATGGAACCCTCTCTTAGAAGGAGAAGTCATTACCTGCCCCTGTGCAAAAGGGTTTTTTGTTGTAGTTTTCAAGTCTACTAGCAATAGAGACAAGGTGTTTAACTCCAGGCCATGGTTATGGGGTAGAGAAGGCTTGTCCATGCAACTATGGACCCCTGCCTTCGACCCTTCCATGGATTGTATCTCTTCAGCTCCAGTCTGGGTGAGACTTCCATACTTGCCCCTGCATTTCTGGGGGGATGAGTCTCTTAAATATATTGGTAATGGCCTCGGCAAGTTCCTCTGCAGAAGTCCGGAATCCAAGCCAGCCCGCTCCACCTTCGCTTGAATTTGTGTTGAAATGGACTTCTCCAAAGGTTTCCCGGCGGAAATAATTCTTCAAGGCAAGGACTATTCAAGGACCCAAACCCTTGACTATGAGAATCTCAGTTTCAGGTGTAGGAACTCCTTTGAAACAGGGCACTTAACCCGTAGCTGTGGGAAAGAAACCGGGAAAAAAAGGTCGTCCAAAATCCAAAGACCCACTTGGTGGACAGGAGCACTAGTGGAATCTCACTCTGAAAGCAAGGCCCAGGAAGCAGTAGAAGAAGCAGAAGCTGAAGCCGAAATCAAACCCCCTGCTAAGGGGAAAGCTCATGCAAAAGCCATTCCCAAGTCGCCCACCCAGGAACCCCAGACCTCACGTTGGGCAGACATAGTAGACAAGGAAGACCCTCTAGGCCCGATGGAAAGTCAAGCTATG
>SNQJ01S0139893.1:0-17506 GCA_010110895.2 Picea sitchensis | reverse complement strand
GCAGCATCATCATTCTCAAAGGAATGCCATCATCATCTGCATCAATATGTATTAGTATAAAAACTGATACATCATCATCATCACAACACAAGGCTGGCTCATCATAATACAAGACTGGCTTTACGTCACAGCTGTCAAGTTGGAAGCTCAGTACTCGTCTTATCTCAATGTCTTTCTTTACGTCACAACACTCAGGATGGAAGCAAGATACTATATTGGCTTTACGTCACAACTATCAAGCTGGAAGCACAGTACTAGTCTCATCTCATCATCTTGATTTACGTCACAACACTCAATCTAGAAGTAAGACACTTGTCCTACTTTACGTCACAACCATCAGGTCATAAGCAGGATACTAGACTGGATTTACATCACAACTATCCAGTTGGAAGATCAGTTCTAGTCTCATCATATCATCTTGATTTACGTCACAACCATCAGGTCGGAAGCAAGCTACACATCCTCCTTTACGTCACAACCATCAGGTCAAAAACAAGGAACTAGACTTGCTTTACGTCGCAGCTATACAGTTGAAAGCATAGTACTAGTCACACATAATCTTGCTTTACGTCACAACCATCAGGTCAGAAGCAAGGTACTCATCCTACTTTACGTCACAACCATCAAGTTGGAAGCAGGATACTAGAATGGCTTTACATCACAGCTATCCAGCTGGAAGCATAGTACTATTCATATCACATCATCTTGCTTTACGTCACAACCATCAGGTCAGAAGCAAGAGATGTCTCATCACAACATCTACTCCCCCTTTCGAGGAGGGTCATTTCGGACTATACCAAGCTTATCTCAAAAGTACTCAAACTTTATATGAGATAGTGGCTTGGTCAACACGTCAGCAACCTGTTCATCCATGCTAATGTAATGGAGATTTAAGGCTCCTCTCTGCACCATGTCATGAATGTAATGATAATGGATCTCTATGTGCTTCGACCTGTCGTGGAATACAGGATTCTCTGTCATCTTTATGTAGCTCTGGTTGTCACATAGAATCAAGGTTTCTCTCATCTCTAAGTCAAATAGGTTTGTCAACAACTTTCGAAGCCATATAGCTTCGCAGCTGGCAGAACATGTAGCAATGTATTATGCTTCTGCTGTGATGAGAGAAATACTAGATTGCTTCCTACTCGGCCACGAGATCATAGTTGATCCCAAACTGAAATAACATCCTGAAGTTCTTTTCCTATTAGAAACAATTCCTTCCCAATATGCATCAGTATATCCACTCAATGTGAAATCATGATCTCCACCATAGCTGAGACCACAATCTATTGTACCTTTAAGGTACCTCATCACATGTTTTGCAGCCACTAGGTGAACACATCTGGGTTCTAGTAGAAACTGACTCAAGGTGTTCACAGCAAAACAAATGTCTGGTATGTTGTTCGTCAGGTACATCAACGATACAATAATCTATCTGTACATTGTGGGATCAATCAACTCTGGCGAAGTATCGACCAACAACTTCATCTTCACCTCCATGGGTGTATTCATGGGCTTGCATTCCAACATGTTGAATCTCTTCAATATTTCGACCGTATACTTCCCTTGGTTAAGGAAGATCCTCTCAAGACTCTGCCATACCTCAAGACCTAAGAAATAATGCATTAGGCCAAGGTCTTTCATTTCAAATTCCGAGGCAAGTCTCTTTTTACATTCAGTGATGAGCTTTTCTTCTCCAATTAAGAATAAGTCATCCACATATAGCAGTAAGATTACTGGCTCATCGTTCATGATCTTGAAGTAGAGGTTAGAGTCTGCTTTACTCTTGGTAAAGCCTAAGCTCATCAAGAAACTGTCTATACGACCATACCAAGCTCTAGTAGCTTGCTTCTATCCGTATAAGGCTTTCTTCAATCTGTAGACATGAGACTTCCTGTCTTCAACCTCAAATCCTTGAGGTTCCTCTATATACACTTCCTATTCAATGACACCGTTTAGGAAAGTTGTCTTCACGTCCATCTAGTGAAACTTCCACTTCATCTTAGTTGCAAGAGATATGATGGTTCTGATCGAAGTGTATCTGTCCACAGGAGCGAATGTCTCTTCATAGTCAATGCCTTCCTTCTGGGAAAAGCCATGAGCGACAAATCTTTCTTTATACTTATCAATACCTCCATCAACAACATGTTTTATTTTGAAGAGCCATATAGAGGATACCACATCTTTATTCTTCGGTCTGGGAACTATTTCCCATACTTCCTTCTTCATTATGGATTGGTATTCCTCTGTCATGGCATCTGCCCATTGTTTCCTCTGAATGGCTTCTTCAAAGTAGGTAGGCTCCTCTTCTAGGAGATCACACATCAAAGATGTATAACTGGAGAATGGCTTTGGTATTTTCACCTATCTCATAGTTCCTTGGGGAACACCGTACTTCTCTCCATCTTGAATAAGCTCTATATCCCAAGCTAGATTTCTTTTATGGAGGGTTGTCATCTGAGGAGGTTCTTTCACTTCTACTATATCATGGTCTTATAGAATTTCCTCATCAGGGGAAGTTACAAATTCCCTCACTGGTTCTGCAGCTCTGGAAACCTCCCTCATCGCAATACTGGGGATTATGGGTTCCTCTTCATATACTTCTTCAAGCTGGCATAGTTTAGATTTCTTGAGCACTGCCTCTTCATCAAAGGCCACATCCCTGTTGATCTCAATGTGATGGTGACCTGGTATATAGATTCTGAAGGACTTGGAGACCTCACAGTATCCCACAAATATTCCCTTCTTTCCTTAAGGGTCCAACTTGTTTCTCTTTTCTTTAGGTATATGAATAAACACTGGATAGCCAAATATTTTGAGATGGCTTACCTCTGGCTTATTTCTAGTCAACATCTCTTCCAGTGTCTTGAGCCCAACTACACTATGGGACAATCAATTCTACACATATACAGTTTCCATTGCTGCCTCTTCCCATAAGAACATAGGAAGATCTTGATCATGGATCATAGTCTTCACAACTTCCATTATGGTTTTGTTCTTACGTACAACTACACCGTTTTGTTGGGGATTATAAGGAGTAGTGAGCTCTCTCTTGATCCAAACATCTTTGCAGAAGTTCACAAACTATTTTGAGGTATATTCTCCTCCATTATATGACTTGAGTATCTTAATCTTCCTTTCATAAAGGTTCTCTATCAAGTCTTTGAATTCTTTGAACTTGTTGAACACTTCATCTTTAGATTTCAAGAAATATATTCATGTTTTATGAGAGTAATCATCAATGAATGATACATAATATGCATACCCACTAATGGAGGATGATGGCATTGGGCCACATACATATGAATGAATGAGTTCTAGGACTCCTTTTGCCTTTCTATCCCTCTTTGGAAACAGGTTCTTCATGTTCTTCCCTTGTGCACATCCATTGCATATGCTTTCATGNCTGTGACCGCTTTGCATATGTATGGTAGTTCCTTGTAGTTGATGTGGGCTAACCTTCTATGCCAAAGTTCACATGATTTTTCAATGGCATGGTTCATGGCAGCCTCTGAGTGAACCTTTAGTTTATACAAGCCATTTTCTTCACTTCCAATGATGATTGATTCATTTAAGGTTTCTCCTTTAGCCCACATAACAACTTCTCCATCTATAAAGGAAACTCTGAAGCCTTTATTTTCTAAAGATGAAATGGAGAGTAGGTTCTTCTTCAATCCTGGCACATATAGTACGTCCTTCATTTTTAGTGAATTCCCTAAATTCAGTTTGTGGTTTGATTCTCCCACTCCCTTGATGGGATATCGGTAATCATCTCCAAGTGTCACTTTCTGAGAAAACTTCTTTTATGAGATACAAGAGAGAATGTTTCTTTGTCCCATCATGTGCTTTAATGCACCACTATCAATGAGCCAAGTGTCCTCTCCAGGTGTTACAGATTCTGAGAGGGCTGAGATCAAGACATGGTCCTTGATCTTCTCTCTTATCATCTTTGCGGGTGGCTCTTCATATTTGACTACATGGGCATGGAGCCTCTTATGTTTTCTCTTGTATTCTTCTCGTTTGGCTGGAAAAAACTTCACAATGTGTCCCATCTTGTCACAATTATAGCATTGTATAGATGAGTAGTCCCTTTCCTTTCATTGTCCTTTCTTCTGAAATCTCCTTGGATGAGATTCTTTATGATTGAATTTGTTTGACTATTGAGGCTCTTTATGAGTCTCCTTTTGGAAGTAGGTTTTCTTCCTTCCTCCTTTGGTNCTGTGACCGCTTTGCATATGTATGGTAGTTCCTTGTAGTTGATGTGGGCTAACCTTCTATGCCAAAGTTCACATGATTTTTCAATGGCATGGTTCATGGCAGCCTCTGAGTGAACCTTTAGTTTATACAAGCCATTTTCTTCACTTCCAATGATGATTGATTCATTTAAGGTTTCTCCTTTAGCCCACATAACAACTTCTCCATCTATAAAGGAAACTCTGAAGCCTTTATTTTCTAAAGATGAAATGGAGAGTAGGTTCTTCTTCAATCCTGGCACATATAGTACGTCCTTCATTTTTAGTGAATTCCCTAAATTCAGTTTGTGGTTTGATTCTCCCACTCCCTTGATGGGATATCGGTAATCATCTCCAAGTGTCACTTTCTGAGAAAACTTCTTTTATGAGATACAAGAGAGAATGTTTCTTTGTCCCATCATGTGCTTTAATGCACCACTATCAATGAGCCAAGTGTCCTCTCCAGGTGTTACAGATTCTGAGAGGGCTGAGATCAAGACATGGTCCTTGATCTTCTCTCTTATCATCTTTGCGGGTGGCTCTTCATATTTGACTACATGGGCATGGAGCCTCTTATGTTTTCTCTTGTATTCTTCTCGTTTGGCTGGAAAAAACTTCACAATGTGTCCCATCTTGTCACAATTATAGCATTGTATAGATGAGTAGTCCCTTTCCTTTCATTGTCCTTTCTTCTGAAATCTCCTTGGATGAGATTCTTTATGATTGAATTTGTTTGACTATTGAGGCTCTTTATGAGTCTCCTTTTGGAAGTAGGTTTTCTTCCTTCCTCCTTTGGTGTGAGTAGCTAGGGCTTGATCATCATCTCTTGCTAGTAACCCTTCACTATTCGCTACTCTTGTTTCTTCTTGGATGCATTCTTCCCATAGACTATCAAACTTCAGTTTCTCCTTTCTGGCACATATTGTTTGGATGAATGCATCCCAAGGTATTGTGAGACCATTTAGGGTCATCATCATGAGTTCATCTTCGTCTATGGTATCTCCAATCGCTTCTAATTATTCTTTGAATTCTAAGATTCTGGAGAAATATTCTTGAATCGTTTCTCCTTTCTGAATCCTTGTATTCTTCAGTTGAGTTCTTAGATTCATCTTCCGATTTATGTTCTTTCTTTCATAAACTCTATTCAAGGCATCAAAAAAAAAATTTGGAGTCTTCTTAGATGACACATAAGGAATCAGGTGGTCTTTGATTGAATCTGCAATGATTCTTTTGGCCCTGATTGTATCCTTTTGATGCTTTTCCTTTTCTGCATCATCGACGGGTTCCGATACTTCTTCTTTGACAAATCTTGCTAGGTCATTCTCTTCAAGAATGAGGCCAATCCTATACTTCTAGGAACGGAATTTTTCCACTCCTTCTAGCTTGTCAACAAGATTAACGCTTGAAGACATCTTTACCTCGAGCTAGGAAAATGACCGAAAAATGAAAGTGCTCAAAATCAAAATCTAAACTTACCAGGGGGTGTGCTTGGCTGAAGCAAGTAGCCTGGTGTGTTTGGATCTGAGAAAATCCAACTTTGGTTCCTCCAAATTTGATCTACGGATTTCTGGACTGGTGCTTTTGGTTTTCTAGTACCTCTAGTACTCTGGTACTTCTGGTACATTGGTTTTCTGGTACTTCTGGTACTTTGTGAAACTAGGGTTTCACTTTCTGGGAGATCCAACCACTAAAAAGGTGTGCTAAGAGTGCCAATGTGATCCTTAGGGGAGGGCACACTTTTCTAGATGGTTTTGGGGCTGAAAAGCTTCACCATCAAAACGCCCTAATTTTTATGTACAACAACAGTGACATTTTTCACTTTTGTGAAAGATGCTTCCTTTAGCTTGGCTCTGAAACTATGTTAATGTTTAAGCCATTATTATAGTTCTTTGCATTTCATTAGATAATAATAGCATAATACAAGATCACTGAGAAATACACAATCACAAGAGACACAACATTTATCCTGGGAAACCCTCTAGTGGAAGAAAACCCAGCAAAAAATCCTTATTATAGATATCCAATAGAATGCCAAGAGATCTCTTAAACTAATGCAGAAGATCATCTCCCAGATATGCGCCACTCTCTCTCCTTCTCCTATTAACTGCAATTTCGAAACTTGTCTCACAAATGCGCAAGTGAGTTGTGTGTCTAAGTGAGGCGCTAGCCTCCTTATTTATACAAGACTGACATGTGTGAAGTGTCTCTTCATTGGCAGGGAAAAATTCTCCATCTAGGTGGTTATAACCACCTTTATTATGTTTCGGGGCCTCTTTGATATATTATTGGGATGACTTCTTCTTTTGCCTTTTACAATTATAATATGACCAATCCGCAAAAGGGTATTTGGTCTTTTTAAAGTAGATGACATGATCAATCCATAATGGGGATTGATCCAATAAATAATATATCAAATAATAATAAAAATACACTTTGCAATTACATTATTTCAACAAAACTCACACAACTCACACTACCACCCCCATCCCATCCTCAGACCCCATTACCATTATCTTGGATGATACCCCTATCACAACCTAGACCACTCCCAACGAAGAGAAAATCACTCGTCAACTGCCTAGATTAGTCACAATAGCCTCATCCACCACTCATCATCCTGAATCTAATCCCATGTTGACTGATCTAGATTCTAGTTTCCCCTTCACTACGAGAGCAAGCACCATCATCCCCCTTTTGTCCCCCTTTACCCAAGTTCTGTAGGTTTGTGTATCACTTAACACATAGCCCGAAACTCTAGTCTCTTCAGGGGCAGAGAAATCCACCGACATGTTGGAACAAATGAGTCAATATCCTCCCGACGAATTCATGGATACTAAGGAAGATAATCATTTTGATCACATTGCAAGCTCTGTGAAATAACAAATTGTGCTTATGTTACAGGATCCACAACAATTCCACAAAATACTGGAATTGTTCGTAGAGCACACAAATGTGATTAGGCGCTTCCTCAAGAAGTTTAGGACAAGATTGCACACAATCTCGACACTACTTCTCCTAGTCCTTATGGTGTTGGAACCCCTAGTATCTCTAAGCGATCTATCGTCAGTGACCAACCACTTGCCTCAAGGTTTCCCACTTATTCATCTCTCACCAGTGGAGATCTCATAGCCTGGTCCACACCACATATCTTACATCTCATCTAGACCTCCACTAACCAACTTGAGTAGCGGATTACTTCGGTCAAGAAAACGAATGAACAACTCACACAACAAACACAACAACTGTGCCAAGACATAGTTTCAACACCATCAACCAAGGATCATAAGCATAGATTGCGCACACTGGCCAAGTCTAATGTTGTGGCCATTTCAGAAAATTTTCTCCAACTGTGGCCCACATTCTTATAGGTTGTTCCTGAACTCCTTGAGGATATTACCCCGGTTTGCACCAGTGCATTGGGTTGAGCTTATGGTTGAGGCATGGTCGCACTTGGAAAGGAGAACCAACACTCTATAGTAGCATCTCAAATCCATTCGACTTAAAAACTAGGAACAACCTAAGGCCATGCTCCATAAAATTACTTACGTTATTGATGAAGGAGACATAGTTCGCTCGTCCCTTCATCATCAGGCTAGTGAGTGCAATCAACTATTCGACATGGTCAATTATTGGGTCGGTGTCTTAGAAAAGATGAACAATCCCATAGAATATCTCTAGATTCAAATCTAGAAGATGAATAAGGAGGCTCAAGCGATTATTGACCACATAGAGCAGAAGGAAAAGTTCACGAAGATCGAAGAGGTCGATGAGAAACTCGATGGAATGTATCAGGACACTCGAGTTGAAAAAAAAGAACTCGGGTATTTCATGTGTGCAGTTCGAGATACTTATGTCAAGATATAACAATTGGATTCAGCTGTAGAGAGTGAGTGGTAGACACTATTAGCCACTAATCCTCTGGAGCCTAATGTTGTAGCTACACAAGAATTCGTTGCGAGAACCTCCACTTTGGTTTAGCAGTGGCAGGACCGGGTGCAGCAATATGACAGCTTCCGCAAGCAAGGAGTATAGGTCATCCCCAAGTTGGACTCTCTATTTGAATGGAGCCCCAATAAGGAAGTAGAGGGTTGACTCGGGGTGAGTCAATGTTTGTGGTCAAGGCCTACTGGGCCCTCCATTTTTGGAAATACCAATATTTTGGAAAAAGCGCAACATGTTAGTGGAAGATTTGAAACAGGGAAAAATAGTTAGACGAACGAAAATCTAGCTAGAAGTATAACAGCAGCGAAAATAACCAAAAGCGTGATGCACTAGCTAGATGAGCAGTGAAAAATGCCAAGAGCATCGAGCGCTAGTAGGGAAAAGATGGAAAAATAACCGAATAAAGAATCCAAGAAGAGGCCAAAGGAAAAATATAAGTATGGATCTATGTAATGGGAAAAAGGGTTGGGATTGAGTCATTTTTGATAAAATATTGTAGTTAGTTTTGTTGGGAGCACTGTGCTTGCACAGTCGACTATTGAGTCTGCAATGGGAATTCCAGGGTTAGATCCTTTTGCACAGGCTGATGCATGAGTCATAGAGACCTGTTGTAAGATAGTTGATGATATTGTTGATAATATAATGGAATGATTTGGGTCCTAAATTTTTTTATTGTGCTGATCTAATATGATGTGTATGAGTCTATGGTTTTGTCGTGCAATTGTTTCTTTCATTGTTTGGTTAAGTATTTAATCATTGTTTATTGATAGCTTTAGGATACACTACATGTCTCTAATTAATGGTATGGTAAATCTGATGTTGCGTTCTCTTTGACTCACTTCATCATCTAAGTCTCAACTACACCTCGGGTGAAACTTCTTTCCCTCAATAAAGGATGAATATGCAGGTGTGGTGCCTTTTGTTGGCAACATTAAAGAACCCTGGTCTCAATCTTGCGGCAAAATCACTTGTGGGTCATTACATGTGGGATTTGGATCAAATGATTGATTCACTGTGGCTTGAGTGGTCCACACTCCGTCTTACATATTTTTTTCTTAATGTGTTTGGATGCAGTAGTGATTGCTTCCAAGTTTTACAATCTTAATTGTGATATTTCATAAAAGAAATACTATGTTTGAAGTTGTGAATAGTTGGAATGATGCTTCATTTCTTCCTCCCTCCTACCCATTTGATGCTTTTGCATTCAACGCTGCTTAATTGCTTAAATTGATCAAATTGGATTGTCACAAATAAAGCTTGCAATAAGTCTAACCAGTGTTGTGATCTTCCCTTCATTGACCACAATGACCACAATGGTGGCATGAAGGGTTATAGAAGGAAATCATTTTGTTCTCATGATGAATTTGTTTCTTCAAGTCCAAATATGTTGATTCACTCAATTTCACACAAAGACTGTATGTGAAGCTAAATCATTAGTCCAATTAAAACTTTGAACATTAAGTATCTATGACTACATGGCTTTGAATCCTCCAAAAAACAAAAATCCCAGAGTCTTTAAACAGCATAACATAGCCACCCAATACATAGGAGACGTATCATAACTGATAACCCTTTGACGATTTAATTCGTTGAAATATTCTGCTAAACTAAGGAAATGGATGATATTTAATAGTGTTAAGAAAAGAAAATGAAAGACAAACAAATAACCCAACGAGTTTCTTTTGAGCATTTAAAAACCTTTACGAAAAATATCTCTTTAACAAACTTTATTCCATTACTGTTATTTTTCAAAGAATCAAAACAATGCACAAGTTATTATATTCCATTCCTGTGATTTTTCAAACGATTCAAAACACTGCATAGGGTAACATCTGTGGGATATGATGTACTTTCTTTCAATATAAAATAAATTAGTATGAATAGATGTTTTGTGAAATAAATGTCCATTACATTTTCCCATATATAAAATATAATCTGCATTTTAATAAAAAAAATAATATGTTCTACAGTTTTGAATTGGATGAGACAATGAATTCAGGTTTCAAAAGGGTAATTTAACGCCTTTAGAATTTGGAGTTTCATCTCTGCATATCTGATTGAATAATAAGGAGTCCCATAATTAATGCAGGTACCGTTTCACATATAATAATACTTAAATTAATCCATGAAATAAATGTCGTCATCGTCTTAGATAATGTAAACGACAAAGAAATCTCGATTGTGGCGTGCAAATAAAAATGCCTCTCGCCATCTTAAAATTTAAATAATCTTCCACCTCTTCCTTAAGGAAAGACGTGTTTGTAAAATAATAAAATGTACGTCCCATCTTTTAATGAGATAAAAATCTTTGCCTATTTAAAGCATTTCTGCTTCATAAGTTTGAAATTGGAAAGTACGTAGCAATTATCTTATATTTAGAAATGCACCGCTCGCTCTTGCTTGTTGGCAAAAATGCATTTCTGCTTCATCAGTTTGAAATTGGAAAGTACGTAACAATTATCTTATATCTAGAAATGCACCGCTCTTGCTTGTTGGCAAAAATAAGATATTTATAGTGATGGCAGTTGTTCAAACATTTTCGTAGAAAAGGTTAAAACTTAGAATAGTTAGACAAGTCTATACTTATTTCCATTATTAAAATAGAAATTTTGGGTAATTTGACATGTATGAATTGTGTAGTAGTCTAAATGTTCTAAATTAGAAAATTGAAATTTAGTCCAAATTTATGTTGCAAACAAGGCCAAAACGTCATGCATTGTCAAATAAAAACTTTTATCAAAAGTGTTGTTGCTTAAAGACTAGGATTTTAATGGTGTTTCGGAAAAAAATGAAAATTTGGTTGCGCATCGAGTGACAATTTTTCAAAAACTATTCCCAAATGATAATTTAATTTACCCAAAAATGACTAACAAGAATACTTGAAGATGATTCCAAATGTGTCTTGCAATGACAATTAAAACTACCCCCGAGTAAGAGGGGTGATTGAAACTACCCCAAAAGTCACTAACATGGGTTTTTGAAATTACCCCCAAAGCCTCTTATAGAGGCATTTCTATTTGCCACAAAAAAGTTGAACATAATGAACAAATAGTAATGGTTTCTAAATATGTCTACTACATATTAAACCTCTACAGATGATTTAATGTATCGTTTTCTTATATCGGCATTTCTATTTGCCACAAAAAAGTTGAACATAGTGAACAAATAGTAATGGTTTCTAAAGATCTCTACTACATATTAAACCTCTAGAGATGATTCAATGTGACATCCCCCAAAAATAAAATATTTTTCATTTTTGTGCGCTGGAAATTTATTTCCATTTTTAGCAAATTCGAATCTGGAAAATTTTTGCCATTTATGGCAATTCTGAATTTCGAATTCAATAATTGTATTTAATTATTGTGATTGTTGGGCAGAGATCTTTTTGGACTCAACTAACTATTTGACTATGACACTTGTATCACAAACAAAACATTTATATTAATTGCAGGAGGACAAATGGAACAACCATGCTAAAATCAGTTGACCATGACTCCATGAGTGGAGAACATGTTGGAACTGCCACTAGGCTAATTATGAGAAGTGGAAAATCAGAGATTTGGCCACTGGCAGCCCCTGAAAATCAGGGATTAAGAGAGCTGTGAAAATCCCCAAAGGAGGGAAAAAGACTCGGGCGAAAAAAAAAAATGATAAATAGCATATGCGAGGAGGCAGGACGCTGCCAAGTATGCTAGAAAAGGATTTCTAAGCTCTCTTGTTGTTATGAACACTACGGATTGAGTGTGAGGCAAGAGGAGCTTGCTGAAACAGAATCGCCTTGCTGTTATGAGCACTGTTGAGTAAGTGTGAGGCAAAAGGATAACTATTGGAATTGAAGGACATTACTGAGGAGGAGTTTCCAAGTTCGCCCTCATGGATTCATGGTCAGACTAGGGGGTGAATCGGGCAAGTGACTTTGGCTGCCCTGTTCTACGGTTGGGAGGAACGTGGTTGTTCCCTTTGTCTTCCAGCAGATTGGATTCAGATATGTTGATCTATCCCTCTCCATTATGAATGGCTAAGTTTTTATTTCGATGTCATATTAAATCCGAACTAGAATGGTGTCCATTCTCTGTCTGAATGATTTTTTTGATGCATTGTATTGATTAAATTGGAACTGTAACGTTTTCCATTTGTGTTTGTTGTGGGGAATATATGTGAAGGAAATATGTAATTATATTTCTATAAGTAAGTAAGGAAAGGAGGAGATTAACGACAATGAGGCAAATCCTCTATGTAGATAAATCCCTAGAAAATCAAACTCAGATCCCTCAGAACATCATTTATAATGACAAATCTCTGATGGATTGATATCCTTAATCATGTATTTACATAGATGCACATATCTAGTACTGTTGACGTTTAATGCATTGATTAAAAGATGCTCTAAGTGAATATACATAATTTACCTTATATGGAAAATTTTATCCTTTGTTCCCTTCTGTGTGTGTAAAATTCCTAAGTCCTTAGGCTTTCGGAATTCTATGAGGTAAAGGTATATCGTATCCTTCTACACCTTCAGTCTCCCAGAAACGAAAGTAAGAGTTCTCCTAGAAAATGAAAATCAAGAGTACCCGCAAAGGATAAAGATTAGGGAGTGATGAAAACAGTGTGAAGAGTTGCAGTAGACGCAGAGTACTCTCTTCCTTTGCATTTTGAATTGAATTATTACCTTAATTTTTCAACAGGAAAACTTAGTCCAACTTTTCGCCTTTCGGAGGTTAGTGTATGTTGATGTATGGATTCTGAACTCGCAAAGTTTCGAACCCCGAAACCCTGAAGCTTCCACTTTTCGCATTACAGAAGTTGGTTACATAAGAGGTTTGGGGCACTTGAACTCACGAAGTTCCGAACCCTGAAACCCTGAAATGCGGCTCCCACCTTTTCTTTTTTGGACTTTTTCGAAAGTTTGTTTATGTTGGATGTTTGGCATTTGAAACCCCAAAACCCCAAATCCCGAAATCCCGAAGTGTTGGTCCCACATCCTTTCATCTTTTGACATTCGGGAGTTGTTATGTGTTGTTGTTTGGCTTTTGAAACCCCGAAACCCCGAATCCCAAAATCCTGAAGCGTTGATTCCACATCCTTTCACCTTTCGACATTTCAGGAGTGGTTACGTGTCGTTGTTTGGCATTTGAAACCCCGAAACCCTGAATCCCAAAATCCCGAAGCGTTGGTCCCACATCCTTTCACCTTTCGGCATTCAAGAGTAGTTGTGTGTTGTTGTTTGGTTTTTTTGAAACCCTGAACCCCGAAATCCCAAAATGCGGGTCTAACCTTTCCTTTTTCGCATTTTCGGAAGTTTGTATATGTTGATGTTTGGACACCGGAACTCGCAAAGTCCCGAACCCCGAAATCCCGAAATGCGGGTCTAACCTTTCATTTTTCGCATTTTCAGAAGTTGGTATATATTGATCTTCGGACACCAGAACTTGCGAAGTTCCAAACCCTGAAATCCCGAAATGCGGGTCTCACTTTTCCTTTTCGTATTTCGGAAGTTCGTATACATAGAAGTTTGGGACACTTGAACTCACGAAGTCTTGAACCCCGAAACCCCGAAGTGCTAGTCCAACCTTCCCTTTGTTTCGCATTTCAGAGGTTTGTATCTGTTGATATTAGTTGTTCTATTCGCAAATTTCTGAACTCCGAAATCCCGAAATGCTAGTCACTTTTCGCGATTTCAGGAGTTATTGTGTGTTGATGTTAGCTGTTGTATTTGCGAAATCTCGAAATGTTGGTCACTTTTCGCGATTTCGGTAATTGTTGTGTGTTGATGTTGGTTGTTGTACTTGCGAAATCCCGAACTCCGAAATCCCAACATGTTGGTCACTTTTCGCGATTTCGGGAGTTGTTGTGTGTTGATTGGAGAATATTTCCCCGATTAGAGGTATGGAAGTAACAAACCTGTTTACAAGTCACTCGTATAGTTAAATCTATGCTGGTGTTATATATATCATCAAATAAGAAAATATTGGTAATTTTTACAAGATTTTAAATAACATTGAAGGGAGGAGTATACACTCATTGTATCGTCGAGTAGGAAGTTTTTAAGCTGCATAGTAAAGACATCCAACGACAGTAAGGTCTCTAACAAACTTTCAGACTCAAGCTTTATAACAAAAGACTTAATTGCCTGAATCTTGAAACTCTGCAAGGATAATTGTACAAAAAAAATAAAAAAATTGTGACAGTTTTTGAGGTACATTACATTCAATGTATCATTTTCTTTTTCGACAATAATTATTTTAAACTACTTTGAAAAGTAATATGAAGAGTTTAGAACTATTTGAAAAGTAATATGAAGAGTTTAGAACTATTATTAATTTAATTATCAATACATATTAATTAGTACCAAATAGTGAATGACTACCACTAAAAATAATTTTAATTTGAAAAAAATAACACCATAACCAACTAACCTTAAACCCCTAACCCTTAACCTCCCTAACCATATTTCCTTAATCCCTAACCTTAAATCCCAACTCCTTAAATCTTAACACAAACCACAAAACCCCCAACCCCTTAACTGCACATTATCGAGGTCCCTTCACAATTCTATTTGGGTTATATAAGTTCAACATAATCATAATCAAATGAACACTAAACATACAAAGGTGATCGAACAATTCTACTTGGATGATATAAGCTCAATTGAATTCTTATCGAATGAACATTAAACATAGGAAGGTGCCCAAGAAAAAGGAGTTGGTTGGATTAACCTAATAAGTAATTTTTATATCCAAATATATCATTTTAGTAAATATATGACATATTGGAGGATAGTTAGGTGCCCTGAAAGGGTTAGGGATGCAAGTATTTTATTAATGCAACATTATTTGAATACTTCCTTGATATTTATGTGACTTTTTCCATGTTCTTTTTACACATTTGATGGCRCTCCGATRGCATTTGAAAGTTATGAGTCATTCAATCAAAACAAATGGACTTTATGATGGTATCTAAATCGAAGATAAAACACACTTTCGGTAATATTGATATTTACCCATCCAATAAATTGGAGATCATTGACAAAGAGAAAAAAATGTTGTAAAACTATTTTTATGAATATTTTACAAAAGTATATATGGAGGCATTTGATACTTAACAAGGGAATTTGTAGAGAAATAAGTCCCTGCATTAAGTGGAAGGAGTTTGTATTTAATTGATGAGTATAGGCTAGTTTCTCGTAAGCACTAGTCATGTGATTACACTCTTAGTAACACCAAGGAGTAAAGTTCTCTAATGCTACGCTATCATTGTACTAGAGGCAACAAAGAACCTCGGTATTAACTGCATGTTTCAGGTAACTATATTACATAGTAATTAAAGAAAATACCATGAAGCAATAATGTTTTCAACCTCGGATTTACTAGTTTATGAGGCAGATAGATACTACATATAACACGTATAAATCTGTGTGCTTCATTACATGGACTCTAGAAAAGATCATTTTATGAGGTGGTAATTACAAACCTAGTTCGTAGATGAGATAACTATTGGCAAAGGATCAAAGGCAAAGTGTCTTTTTTCCTTGCCTCTATCACTAGGAATGAATGTTGTTCTACACACTGAACTTCTTCATAAAGAAACTAATAGATTTAGATAGCATGAGAGGAGTTCCATTTGACATTTATAACCTTGAATAATACTCTCATAAAATAAACCAAAATAATCCATCTCACACATTAACATTCTTATTGCAATACCTCGCCCACTGAAAAAAAAAACTGACAAACAAAGCTATGGTTAGTTGGTAAGTTCAATGATAACAAGTGATTGTCACAACAAGAGCGAGTTTTTTTAGGATGTATAGAGGCTAAGCGATATTTTTTTTAGGATGTATAGAGGATAAAAATTTGCTAAATGTCGTAATGAAGAATTTTAAAAGAAAATCCAGTCCAAACTTAAATATAATTACAAGATAGAGACAAACTAAAAGAGATCGATCTTCATTAGCTATTACATTACAAGAAATGGATTAAAGCAATTATGCTTGCACTAATTTTTTTTTTTATCTGCTAAACTGAAGCCGCCAAAGTTATTTGGACATGTAAAAATTCACATATTCCTTTTCCTTGCACACATATATTGGATTAATGACCAAATAATTGCCCAGTCCTAACCATTGGAGAATTGCCGGGTGCAAGCAAATGTCGATTCTTGCTCCTCTGTATTGAAATCTTGGGTGCACTTTAAGGGCAGCGAGTTTGATATTAATTTCTGTTCTCAAGATTCATCCATCAAACTCCTCATACATTCATTCCAATCATTTCTCAGTGGTAGGAATTTGTCAATATTTTTGAAAGAATTTCTTCAGGCTTGAACTAGTTTGCAGAAAAAAAGAGAGAATGGAGTCAATGGACTAGTAATGTGATTTGAATTGTGCTATTCATGAGATCTTTGTTTCAGAATTCAATGGAAAAATTCAAGGGAATTACTCTCTGAGATCGTACTGATTATTAGAAAGTAACCCTTGATTGATATCAATTGAAATGTAGAGATGTCGCCTGTGGTTCATAGGCAAAACAAAAGCAGGGATGATGCGCTATAAGCTTATAATACATAATTAATATGTGTTTCTTAAGATAAGCCATGGTAAGACATGTTAATCATTGTACGAGCTTACTCACCTATTACTAGAATAACATATTCAGTTGATGTGGAACATAAATGACAATGGCTTACTAGTAATTCTTACTGAGCATGTTGAAACAAATACGTCAAATTAAGCAGGACGATATTACAGAATCCATGTGTATGGAAAGGTTACTAATATGTCGCGTTACTGAGTACTCGTCTATAAATAGACTACTTACACTTGAAGTAAGAGCTGGCATGATTACCTTTAAAGTAGTATGACTATAACCTATCTGTTGCAGGCTACTATATGAATTATATACACAACTTTGCAATCAGTATTTACTGTAACCTCGTGAACTTACTAGTAGCCTGATCTTTAGCTTCTTATTTCACCTAGAGAAAAACAAATATCCTGATAAAATAATGGTACATAAATAGCATGGTGTAAAAGAGCTTAGTAGAGGCAAGAGCTGCAAATCAGAGTCGACACTATAATCTGTCATAGGTTGAATAATATTCAGCCTGTATCGAGTACTTAAGCTCTAGCCACTAAGAAACAATATATATATTGTTGATTTACAAGCAATGCAATATGCTAAGCTAGATTATGAGTTTCTTGTGTGTCAATGTGTATATATCTTGTGTGTCAATGTGTAAGAAAGAATCAATTGAGTGAAGAAAATAGAAGATAATGATCTCTTAAAAATGTGTTTATTGTGTTTATTTAGATTAATAAACTATTCCCATTTAAT
>SNQJ01S0139892.1:34081-47828 GCA_010110895.2 Picea sitchensis | reverse complement strand
TCAACATTAACTCCATCTAAGCTCCACAACTCTCATCAAAATGCAGACTCTAACAAAAAGTATGAAACTCTCTCTCTCAAAAGGGACACAAAAGTCTCTCTCCAAGATACCCAGGTAAAGATGATCCTTCAATCTACCTCATACATTTTATTTATACTACAAAATCGGTTAAAACCCTTACATTATGACTTTAAAACCATAACCCTAGCATGGGTAGGTTTGTCCACATATGCGTTGGATTTCCGTAAATCCTATCGCGCACTTCTTCCTTTTCCCTTTGTCGCACTGGTCTTCCTTCTTTTTTGGCACACGATGTTCCCTTTGGTCCATTTTTCCTTTCTTACCTCCCAAAAATGCCTACTCCAACACACCCCCAACACTAACATGTGGCTCATCCCGAGCCACTTAGACTTAGTTCACTTGCTGCAGTGCTACCTCTAGTCCATGAAACTTATTTTCCAAATCTGTCACTTTCTCCTTTGCCTGTGCACTCTTTTATTCGAGTATCTCCACATCTTGCGTTGACATGTGCTCTTTCAACACTTCCCTTCTTTTTGCTTGTGCCTGTGCTAGTCTTCCTTTCTCTGTTTGCAGTTATTATATCAGTCTTTCGACCTCTTGCTGCAATGGCTCCAATTGATCTCGCCTTGCTTATTTTTCTCCTTGTACTTCCTTCAATTCTACATCCGGGTTCTTCATTTCCTGCACACTCTTCATCCTTTCGAGGATGGCCATTGCTTTATGCCTCTGTTTTAAATCCTATACTTTTTTGGTCACCTTTTCATGTCTTTGATCCAATTGTTGTATCCTCTCATCTTCTCCTAGGCTGGTCCAAATGTCTGCAATCTTTTCATACAATTTCGCAACTTCTTTTACTTCCTGCATTATGTTATCTATGTGCACAGTGTAGCCTCATGTTGTCTCAGTTCCCTCACTTTTGGGGGTGTGCTTGGTGTCAGTTTTTCTGTTAACTCATCTATCTACTACTTATATCTCTCCATTGTTTGTGCAATGTTTTGTATCTTTTCTTATGTTGTGACCTCCAATTCCTGCGCGCAATCTAGTATGATGTTGTAGACTTCTGTGAGTTTCTTCTCTAGTTTGTCTGCGTGTTGTTTCTCCTCCTCCTTATCGAGTGTTATTTGCTCACAAGTTACATACAATATCTCCTTAACCTTCCTATCGATCTGTAGGTTGGTGGCATCTACCCTTTCTCTAGACTAGACCTCCTGCATCACACTCGCATGTAACGCGTATAACACCTTTATGGGTATGTGTGCCAGAACCAACTCTAGATGTTCTATGTCCTTCACCTATTTATGTGTTGTGTTCTCATCTAGTTCCAACATTTCTCACATGACCTTAAACATGTCACTGCCCTTTACTATTTTATGTATTGTCTCTTCATGTTCTTTTTGTATTGGTGCTTCCTGTTCTTTTTCTTTTTTTTTCATTGTAGGATGATGCATTGTACTTATCTGCAGCCTCTGTAGAATTTCATGCACTTCTACTAACTTCTCCATAATTTCCTCTCTTTGTGCTTTTGCTGCAAGTACTCCATTCTCCCCTATATCTTGGACTTTATTTGCGATGAAATCTACATCGACTTCTATGATAGTGAGTACTGGGGGATTCTTTTGGTACTTCATTTTCTTCCTTATTTCTCCCTCCTATGTTCCAGTCCTCTTCTTGGTTGGGGTTGAGGTTTGTGCCTCAGTTTTCTTTTTTTGTCGTTTTTTCATCATGTACCTCCTTTTTATGAGAGCTATATCCCTTTACCTACTCTCTGTCTCCTTTCACTTATGTCCTTGACACAATGTCTTTCTTCCTTGGCTTCTTGACTACTGTGCTACTCCCTAAGGTTTGATTGTGCTCTGCAGCCTTCCTTGTATTGTCTTCTAGACTGCATGTCTTCCTTGATGGACCTTCCTCTGCTTGTTCCTTAGGTTTTGTCCCTTTCTTCTTAGTTACTAGAACTTTCCACTGCGCATGACAGTCCTTCATTATCCATTCTACTTCCTCCCGCGTTGTGCAGTACCTCATTTCTAGCCACTTCTTCTTTGGATCTCTTCTGGCCTAAATCCACATGTGGTCTCTTGAAGCCTTAAAGTTAGCAATTCCTTTGTTTTCATTGACTAGTTCAATTGGGATTATCCACATGTTAGTTGTATTATGTTGCATATCTTCTAGGAACATTGCAAACACTGTTTTATTCGCTTGTTGGTTCTTAGTGTCTTTTGCCTACCATAAGGTTGTATATCGCGTTGCGTGATATTTTCCTCTTTTGTCCAGAAAGGCTGTGAATTTGGGTTCCTTCCATCCTACCAATGATACCCATATCAATATCCAAGAGTAATGGAATTATGTCCCATTATCCTGTGCAGTCCTACAGTTTATCAAAATTTGGTTCAATAAATAGGGCACCCAACTTAAAACTATGCATGTTGTTCACTGCACAGTTGTTGTTGTGACTCCTGTCAGGGCCTCTTCCTTTCTACACTTCCTCAAGAGTTTACAAGCCATAAGCTTTGTGGAAAACCTCATCACGGGATCGTTGACATCCTTTATCAATATGCCCTTGTTTCCCATGTTTGTCACGAACTGTGTTTTAACCTCTTATGTTATCTCCTTGTCCCTTTCTTTGTTCTCCAAGTAATCCTCTGGTTTTACGTCGTTGGTTGGCAACCCTGTGATTTTTGCTATGAGTTCTACATCTATATGGATCAGCCTTTCCATCCACATGATACATCCATGTACCCTTTCCAGACGTTGTTTCACACAATTTTCCATGTTCTTATCGCACCTAAAATGTGGTATTTCCAGCAATTTCATAATACCTGAATTATATAATCTTCTGATCCACTGTGCGGGCTCCAAAATTTGATTTCCTGAGGGTCCTACTTCCTCCTTGTTGTGTATGTTACATCATGATCTGCATACTTCAATTTTTCCACTTTTCCGAGCATGTCTTCAACTAAAATTACGACATCTGGGATATGAGGTAGCATGATCTCCACTTAGGTTTGTTTGCTTAGAGCACCTGTTGTTTTCCTTTTTCGTCCCGCAGCTGGGTTTTCTTCTGCAAGTTCTTCCTTGTCTTCTTCTTCTTCTTCGCCCTATGTTTCTTGTTAGCATGTAATGTCTTCAACCAAGACTTCTTCTGCGACGACTTCCTATTTTAGGGTCCCCTCACTCTGTTTTTCTGTCTCCTCCATTCTTGCAGAGTTTTTTGAATTAAGGCTTGCCCCATTGTTAGGGTTTTCTGATTTTTGTTGTCATGTGCTCTGATCCATTTTCACCTCTTCTGCAGCTGATTTTTCTTCGTCTACCCTTGTTGGACTGATTGATTCAGTCTCTGCGGTTGTAATATCCTCCACCTCCACAATATTTTATGGTTCTGTTATTCTTTCCTTTTTCTTCCCTGTCTGTCGGGTCATCCTTGCTAATTGTCCGGGGCCACCAACTTTGGGAGGTGCCGTCTTTCTTGCTTTGTGCATAAATTATTGTCCTTATTTCTCAATAACCCTCTGCTTTTCTTATAAGTTCTTTGTTTCTCAAAAATCACTAAGAGTTGAACTTTTTCGAGCTTTTCCCTTTTTATAGCTGCGGTTATTAATGCTCTGATGCATCCTTTATTTTCCGCTCACCTATTTTCCATTTTTTTGTTTGTTCTCCATCATGTCGCGTGGTGTTTACTTTTCCTGCACGCAGTCTTATGAATTTTGTTGCACCAATTTTCTGTCTACTACACTCTGTCATTATCAACTATCTGTCTCTCACTTATTCCCCTAACTACTACTTTTTGGGTTTTTCTTCATTTTTCTAATTTTCTCTTTCATTTTATTCTTTTAACTCCTACTAATTACAATATGTACAAGTCTACTTGTTGTGTTGCAACTACTAAGAGTTAGTAGGTCAATCGTCCCTATACAATTTCAGTCGACTACCATTTACCAATCCTTGAACTTCCTTGCCTGCTAAATCTTGCAGTTGTACAACACCTCCATCTGTAATAGACTTTATCTGATATGGCCCTATCCAATGCATTATAAGCTTCCCTAGGTGTTGCAAATACTTACTATCATAGAGGAGAACTAGATCTCCTTCCTTAAAATTCTTCTTCTTAATATGTCTATCATGCCATGTTTTATCCTTTGCTTTATGTACCTCCTGATGGAAACCTTCCATGATTATGTCCTCTTCTAATTCCATCATTTGAACCAATCTTTCCTATGTTCCGCCCCTTTTGTCATATTTTTAATTGCTACAATGTGCAGACTTGGTATCAAATAATCTAAGGGAACTATCGCTTCATGTCCATACACCAATCTAAAAGGTGTCTTCCCTGTTATCTTCTTACAGGTAGTTCTATAAGTCCAAAGTACTATTGGTACCTTCAAATCCTAATCATCTTTGTTCACATTAAAAATATTTGTCAAGGCATTCTCCAAAATCTTGTTGAAGACTTCCCCTATTCCATTTGCTTGAGGGTGATAAGGAGTGTTATTTTGGTGATGTATCTTAAAGTCTTCAAGCATTGCCACAATTGTATTATTAATGAAGTGAGTCCCCTGATAGCTCATCAATATTCTTGGACATCCAAATATTATCACTACATGTTCAAATAAAACTTACACTGCAATATCTGCATTGCAATCCTTTACTGGTGTTGCCTCAGCCCATCTGGTCAAGTATTGTGTCATTGTAATAATATATCTGGCTCTTGATCTTCTAGTTGGTGGATTAATTGGACCTACAAAGTCTACTACCCATTTATAAAACACTTGTAAATTTACTTGAGGTCTTAATGGCATCTCATCCCTCCTAGATGGCTTCCCAACTCTTTGACAAACATCACACTTCTGACAATATTCCTTTGAATCATTATAAATTGTTGGCCATCATAACCCTCGCGCAATACCTTTTGCGCGGTAGCTTTTCCTGCATAATTCCCTCCAACAATCCCTTCATGTGCCTCTGCTAAAATGATAGGCCTTTCATTCTCTATCACACATATCCTCAAGATGTTATCTGTTCCAAGTTTGTATAAATGACCTGCAATCAACTAATGATATGCAGCTCTGACCATCAAATTTGTCTTCTGTGCGGTAGTAAATTCTCTTGGTGCAAATCATGTACTAAAAAACTCAATAATATCATCAAAGTACTCATAAGCTATATGTATTGTAAACAATATTGCATCTGGAAAGTTGTCTTCCAAATTACTCGGTTCTTCTCCATTAGTTATCTTGGATAAGTGTTATGGTCTTGCATTCAATCTACCAGGCTTCACCACAACTTCAAATTCAAATTCTTGGAACAAAAGTAGCCATCTGCATATCCTTCCTCCCAACATTGGCTTATTGACTAAATATCTCAGAGCGGAATGATCTTTGAACATCTTGAAATGTTTCCCTAACAAGTAATGTTTGTATGTATGCAAAGCATACTCCATAGTTAATCCTTCTCTTTCTGTAGTGTTATAGTTCTCCTATGAATCTAATAGCTTTTTGCTTGCAAATGCAATAGGGTGATCTATATCACATTCGCTTAGTCAGGTTAATAATGCTCCTAATGTTATTGCAAATGCATCCACATGCACATGAAATTCTCTTGCCTAGTTTGGAAAGACTAAAATCGACGCAGTAACCATCTTCTCATTCAAAATATCCAAACTCTGTTGGCATTCATCATTCCATTGATACTTAGTGTCCTTCTTCAACAACTTCTCCATTGGAGCAGTAATATGTGCATATCCTCTTATGAACTTTATGTAATACCATGTATAGCCCAGTGTACTCTTCAACTGGCACACTGACTTTGGTGGTGGTAAGTTAACTATGACAACAATTTTACTAGGATAAACCAGTAGACCCTGTTTACATACCACATGTCCTAAAAAAATCCCAAAAGGTGTGCTGAAAATACATTTCTTGATATTCAATGATATATGAGACTGTTTGCATGTGTCCAACATCAGCCTTAATACTTCAACATTATTCTTCAGTATACTGAACATTGTCCAATCATCCAAGTAAACCTATAAAAACTTATGAATAAAGTCCTTAAAAGATGCTACTACTACCCTTGAAAAAATGGTTGGTGCATTCTTCAATCCAGATGGCATAATTTTATATTGAAATGAGCCCCACTCTGTTGCAAATAAAGTCTTGTGTCTATCTTCTGATGCGATCCTAATCTCATGATATCCTGAAAACTCATATGTAAAAGAATAAGCTTCTTGACCTCCTACATTCTCCAAAACTTCATTTGTAAATGGGGTACGAAAAGGATCATGTAGGCAAGCATCACTCAATTTTTTCAAATCTACACAAATCCTAATCCCTCCTTGATTCTTTTCCTACACCACCATAGGATTGATCCATTCTGACTCTTCTATAGGTTCTATGACACCAACTTCTAACATCTTGTCAATTTCTTCCTTCACCTTCTCTTTGTATATTGGATTCAATCTATAAGGTCTTTGTCTGATAGGTCTTGCTTCTGGCTTCAAAGGGATATTCATCTCTCCTAGCTCTCCTGTTAATCCCTTCATCTTTGAGAATATCACTAGGAATAAGTCATTGTATTCACACAATAATTTTGTGATCCTTTCTACTGTCTGATTATCCCAATAATCTCCAATACTTGTCATTTTTGGGTTTTCTACAGTTCCAATGTTGACCTTCTTGATCTTTATGGTGCAGCATAATCTTTTGAATCTAGCTTGGGACTTGTTACTTCCCTTTCACATTTGATTTATGGTATCTGCATATTGTGCAGGATTTTTCTGGATCTTCTTCTTCTGCGACATGATAACAGTGTAACAATTGTTTGACATTCTGTCTATGTTGGTTATGATATGTTGTAACAATGTCAAATTCTGGTTCTTCAAATATACTATCTCTTACCACCTTTAATTTTGTATCTATCTTTGGGATCTCATGCTCAAAGGCAAAGGTATCCACAAAATTCTACTGCATTTCCTCCCAATTTGCAGTTTCTCTACGTTGTTCATGTTCTGTGTACCAGTTCCTTGGAATGCCTTCTAGTGTGTGAATGAAACAGTGTGACCATTCTTCTGGGGGTACTAATCTCCATTGAACCATGCATCTCTCTACATGTTCTCGGGGTTGTCGAAATCCATCGTATTTCTCCATAAATATGTTCTCCTGATATGCACAGTAATCTTTTACACTGAAACCAGTTATTAATCTTCTCCTTGTGTGTTCCGCACCATCTTGTAGGTGTAGCTTTCAAAGCAATGTCCAATGTTGGTAATCTATGATTTTCCATAACTTCTACCTCACACTTCATTAAAAAATCTTATAAGTCTTTCAGACCATAAAAAGTGGGAGGTTCTCTTACCTCTATACCAACTCATCTCAGCGTGCACATCATTCTGGCGCATCTCCTAGTAGATAATTCACGTAGTCTTTGCTTCCAGTTTTTCAGTCATGTGTCAGAGTCTGAAGCATAAGAACTAATACTCCTCCAACTAGGAATTCCATTTGTAGTTGGGTTGATGTAATCCTCTTCGCGGGAGGTCATTTTGTATAATTGATTCACATCTTCTATCAGAATATTGTCTGTCGTAGGTTCCACATACCTTCCTCCTTCTGAGGGATCCAAAGGTGCAATAACTCTGTATTCTCCAGACTCAAATATCATCTTCCTTGTCTTCAAATTGATGATAGTTTGGTTATCAAAGGCCCAATCCATACCCAATAGTGTTGGATATGGTGAAGTGTTATCTACTATGTCAATGACTTCAAAGTCTTCCATGGTGAGCACACCATCCAGATCTACCGATATCCCCTTCAATATTCCAATTGATACCACTCTATGTTGATTTGCTAACTTCAACTGAATAGGTGAGTATCCCAATTGAGGTTCTCCCATAGCTTCCCATGTCTTCTTTGTCAGAACATTGACTTCAGATCCTAAGTCTAGTATGATATCTACCATGTTAAAATCTTTTATGTTGGCATTCAATCTGAATTCTCTGCTTGTTCTTCTCTTCTTTCAGACCTGATTTACTCTTTTTACCCCTTCTTCCCCATAATTACACTTTTCTAACAACTTATGCAGTACTTGTAAGGAATTTTTATCATTCAACAATTTTACACATGACCCCAAAAAGTTTCTTAAGTTACTTACTTAATCTGAATACTGCTCTTGATTGGTCTGATCAAATAATGAAGGCATGTCATACACTGGTATCTCATCTTCTGGTTTAGTCCCTGAAGTAGACGAAATATTTTCTTTCTGAAGCCCCTGTCTAGCCTCTTTGAATATCTCTTTTTCTTTGCATGCATCAAACTTTTGTTCGGGCGTTGTATTCTTCCTAACCCACTCGTATTGATCTTGATCCTTCTTTTCTGCATATTCTCTTATGTTAGCTCCCCCTCTGGTAACTATGTTAATCTTCTTGTCATCCTCTTCTCTATTTTCAACAATCCATTGTACGTTATGATTGGTTTGGTTCCTCTTGTCTTGTATTTTTATCAAAAGTGTTAGACTATCTTCGATTTCATGGTTTGTTGCATGACAATACATACATGTCGCAGGTGGTTATGGGTAGTCCTTTGCATAGTGCACTGGTTTCTGATAGTTATGACAATCTACTGGTCCTCGACCTCCTCCAAAGCCTATTCCTCCATGACCTCCTCCTTCGAAGCCTCCTTTGTTTCCTTGATTATATCTGCGCATAGTGTTATATTGTGGTCCTTGGTTATACTGCGACTGCGCGTTATTGTATCGCGGTGGTGTTGTGCACTGTTGTGCATGATTATATTGTTGTTTCCCCTGAAACTAATGCGCATTATACTATGGTTATGCTGCAAAAATGTTGTGCGTCATTACACTACGACTGTTGCAGATTGTTATATCGTGGTTGTTGCACAGGTTGGTTACATGTTCATTCTTCACCCTGTATGTATCTACAATCCTTTCTTTCATCATCTCCAAGGTTCTACAACCCTTGTCTTCGTGTCCAACTAACTTACAAAAGTTACAAAATGTACCCTTTGGTATTTTATGATACTTATGCATCATGGGACAATGATAGGGATCATGCCAATGTACTTTGCAGATCTCACACCATGGTCCTCCTGAAGATAAACAGTTTTGCATACCCACTCCTATATACTGTACAAATAATGGGCACTCATTCTTGTGGTACCCTTCTATATTGCACATTGTACACCAGGCATCTTCTCTTTTCTCCTTACCTTTATTCTAATTTAACAGGAATGTTAATTTATTCAGATCTTGTCTCAACTCTTCCACAGTTGGATTTGTATGCTTGTACTGGTTTTCCTCTAGCTCCAAGGATTCCTACAGAGCCTCAGCCTAACTTGGAATTTTTTTTGTCTCAAAGGATACTTCAAGTGTGGTAACATAGAATTAACAACCAAATGTCTATGTTGTGTATCAGTAATAGTGTACTTTAACTTACCTTTTAGCCTCTTGAACTTTTGGTCCACTTCCTAGACTGATTCTCCCAGTCCCAGTGTTACTCTGGTATTATTTTGATGTCATTATGGTATTGTTATGGTTATATCATTGTTTCTCTGCCATTTCTAGCTAATTATTTATGTTATGCATATTATTTTATAACTGGAATACTACACTATCTGAAATGAAGTGCATCTAAAATTTAATATGAATCAGATGTGTAAAATCAATATAAATTTATTTTATTTTTGAATCTATCAAACATTTATAAGAATTAAATTTATATGAATATAATTTTAAATTCTTTCTATATTTGACAAATCTAAAATTAAAATATATTTATATTGGTTAATAAATTATACTTTATTCATGGGTGGCAAGTGCAGGTGGGAGTCTTCATGATCTTATGGGGAAATAATTCAAGCAATATGCATAGGGAATAGGGGAAGTTTCGAGCAATATTGTTGAAGCTTATTAACTATGGCATGGTCTCAACATGGCAAGACAACAAGGAATCATGGATTTAATGGTTTTCAGGGACTCTATGATCGTCATCTATGCAACCATGAATTTGTCCACCTCAGAAGGAATTAAACTTCAGAGCATAATAAAGAGAATTAGATAGGTGATAGCCCAATTTGATAGGGTAGGGATCTTTCATGTTAGGCAGGAGATCAACAACGAGGTTGATGTAATGGAAAAATATGTCGCTTCATTAAATGCATGTATACTGATGGAAAATGGAGAATTTTGAACCGCCACTATCCCCTAATGTTTCAATTCCCTCTAATATATAAATGCCTTCAAGTCGGTGTTTATACATTAAATTGCAAGTAATGCTATTGAAGGTCAATCAAATCATGTGAATAACAATCAAGGTCCATTAATCGAAGCAAGTGGAGGATGGCTCATATTGTCGTATCTGTCCCCTCCCTCATTCACTCGCCTATCATCGTTCATGGTTTTTAAATGAGAAGGTGTGAAGTGGAGGTAGGCATGTAGGATTACATGAGCTGGAAGGCTTTTGAGCAAAGTAGTGTTAAGGCACATACGCAAGAGTAGGGGCACATGATCTACAGGTTGGATAGGCTCATGATTTGGTTGAGAACCGACCATTGTATTGGCATCAAGGATCAACTCTTTAGTACTATAAAAGTGACCCAAAAAGGATCCATAGAAGGCTAAGAACAACTCAGAACATGCAGAGGCAACTCAAGATGCTCAGAATTGCTTCAACAGACAGAGAAAGGGAAAAAATTCCAAGTTCCCAAAACTTAGTTAAAATGGCATGGTCACGAAGAGCGTGTCGCAAGATTTCTAACGGTGTATACAGATCGTCAAATGGAGTTACGGATCGAAAGATATAAGCGATCAAAGTTCAGGTCAAACTTGGTCAAAAATTCAAAGGTCAAGGTGACACGTGTCACCACCGAAAGGGTGACACATGGCACGTTCGTACAAGGAGATGTGGTCCAATGTTGCAGGTATACGTGGCAGATTCTTACAGGTACACGTGGTAGGTTATGTGTTCTAGTCTCTGGTTGACATGTGGAAAAGGACAACCAATGAGAGGTTTCCATCTGGCAACCCCCCATTGGCCTCTTACAATATAGTTCATTAAAAAATATATTGGAGCTGACAAGAGTCGAACTCCTAACCTCCTAGCGCAAAGGACTTACAACTCTGCACTAGCCAACATGCCACTATATGGTCCTTGTTTATGATATGACACAAATTTTATTTAACTTTAATAATGTTCTATAAGGGCAGAAGAAAAGGGCTAGGCTCTCGGCCCAACCCTTGGTTATATGCTAATGCACGCGACCATATATAGCCACCACCAATGGTATAACATAAATCTTGCCATGTATGGCATATTCTGCCAAACTTAACCGCCTGCCAACTACCCGCTATATTTAGCAAGAGCATGCCAAATTTTGTCGTAACCGTGTATTACAAAGGGGATTCTGTGGGATTCAATCTCGGGACCTTCACCAACCATTGATCTAAATATAGCTCCACCTACCAGGGAGCCAAACCACCTCATCAATGTTTAACTACCTAAATTTTGTATTTAAAGGGGGTTCCGCCAGAGTATGAGGACAAAGAGGTGAGACCAAGGCGCGCCCATACGGATTTTGGCATGGATTTTGAGACAGGGCATGTTTTTCAAGATTTTTTCAGTCATTTATTGCAGAGGCAGGGCATGAAAACCAAGGAAGGGGTGTCTCTTGAACCTGAAAGTGTCAGACTCGGATCAAGGCGTGGAGACAATCGTTTTTAGGTAATTAAAAACCACGAACGCAGTGGTGATGTTTATTTTCTGATCTGAGCAAAACTTATGTAGCTTAACTCCAGAATGAGGTATACTTATGTATTTTTCCCAATTCTTTTGTGGAGTTAATAAAAAGGCCTACCCATTTAAGAGTAGGACCCGAAGACGTAGTCCACCAAGGATGAACTCCGTTATCCAGTTTTTGCGTTCATATTTCATGCTTATGTCTCTTTCCTTTTGAGCTTTTCATTCTTTATGGTGTACTTTAGTTTATGTTCATTTAATACAATTCTTTAATAATTCACCTGACGAAAAGATCCTAAATCAAAAAGAGACTCTACAAATTGGTAAAGGGAAGGGTTAGCTCGCAACAGGTGGGACAAGCTTGGCTTCTGGCATATATTGTCAAAAAGGCGACATTAATCTAAGAGGAGGCTCACTAACAACAATGACAGGAGATGATTTGTGTGAGCACAATTGTTTTTTTGCACTAGCATGATGAATTGATTCAGTCAAATACCAATGCCTTTCTTGCTCTTTCCACTAATTTTGCAGAAATGGAGCAAGTATACTATGCCCAAATTGATAGTCATACAAACCTAATTCTCTTTCATAAATGGATAATTGATCTTTTATAGGCAGAGTGTAGAATATTGAAGGCTTTCAATGCATCCCGGTGTTTAGAGAACCTTTCTCTCGCTTCCAATAATCTGGGTACACAAAGTTGTGTGTAGGGAGAAGACAATGGAGCAGGCTTGGCAATGCAACATCATGTCTCGATGGAAATTGAAGGCAATGGAATGCACCAGGATGGCGAGGAGTAAGAGGATTAGGGGAGAAAGTAAGTCTAAATGTCTGAATGTTCTTCAAATGTAGATGTTTTCTAGGTCATTTCACTTATTGCGCAAGTTGTGGGTTGGGAAAAGCCCGACCCAACCATCAAGTGGCTACAACTAAGGGACATTATACCCAATGTCACCTTGATACAGGTCTTGCACTTCAAGGGTGACTAGGTCACTCTAGGGAGGCGATCCTGGTGACCCAGGGGGGATTGAGACGAATGGGAAGGAGGAAGAGAAGTGTCATCCTAAAGGTCAATAAGGGAAGAGGAAAGTGGCTTTGATGACTCATCTCTGGAAGGTTTTAAAGTTTCCAAGTCTTTGGGTACCTGCAAAAGTGGTTGTACCTACCCCAGACACAAGAAAATCCAAGGTTACATATAGTATGTTAGGTGGACAAGCAAGTTAATATTGTTGTCCCTAATTTGCAACGATCAAACAATATTAATTATTAGCAATATAATGATAACAAAGGTTGCAATTAAAGCTGCTACAAGTTCATTTAAAAATGCACTAAGTGAACCAACAATGACTAGTCTAGCTTGGACAAAAAGGTATGAAACTTGAGCAGTCAAACAAGGATGTTATAAAACATTTCTGCAGTAAAATTATCAGCCTTATGGCTGCAGAATACAATGCATTAAAACATCAGAATTACCCAATGAAACTTTTCTCAAAGTTTCCCAAAAAGTGCGCTATAGTAAGTAGAATAAGAGGGCATAAGTTTAGCTTAAATCTAATGTTAGTTTGTTAGATGTTAGGGTTTCTACAGCCTTATGGTTGTACGATTAGTTGTTAACAACAACAATAATTGTTTGGAGAAATAGGATGCCTCAAGGAGGCAAGGATTCTAGTAGCATCAAGTGCACAATCCAAGTGAGAGAGCATCAAAAAGTGAAATTGTCACGTTTACCAATGCAAAGATTTTATATCTCCAATACAAACTTGAAAAATGATTAGTCCCTTACTATTGGGTTTATGGGGTCAATAAATGAGATGGATTGGTTAAGCACTTGGGGGTGTACGTCCTTGTAATTCCCAAGTGTAGCTAAGTCAATCTAGGAGATGCCAAGAGGGTGTACACCCTTGTAATTCTCTTGGCACAACCTTGAAAAATATTTGACCTTGAGAAATGAAACTTGGATGAAAATGTTTGATTCACAAAGCCTTAGGG
>SNQJ01S0139892.1:11242-21718 GCA_010110895.2 Picea sitchensis | reverse complement strand
TTCAGAGGCCTAAAAGATGACTTGGACGATATAACCTAGCCTCCACATGCCAAATGTTTTTCCTAGGAGAGGCAAAACATCACCTTTAGAGGCATGACGTCACCTAGGGGGGTTAGGGTTTGGTGGTGAGGTTGATATGCATGGGCACTAGGACGTTTTGAGGAGGTTGAGGCTTTGACCATGAAGGAAGTGACTTGGATGATTGACATGTGGCTTTGGGAAGCCTAACTACACTCCTCCAGACTTGCTTCTAGTGCCAAAACGTCCCCTAAAAGGGTGACATCACTTTGAATTAGAGTTTCTTCTTGTGTAAAAGCAAATTTTAAGTGAATTATTTAATATTATTTTGTAAAATGGCAAGATTAGGGTTATTGACCCCTAGTTTTGTGATTTACCCTAATATTATGTGGACAAACTATCTTAGTGAGATTTTGTATAAATAGAGATCATTAGATCTCATTCTAATCATCATAACTCTCCCATTTGGAGAGGACTTGGACTGGAATTTTTGCTAGCCTTGGAGGATTTTCTCTCTTTTGCTTATTGTTATGGTTTGTTCTTGCTATTGATGGTGAAAAGTTATATGCTATGCTTGGAGACTCTTTCTTATGCATTTGGATGGACTTAACTTGGAAGATTAGGGTTTGATCTAGATTCTTGTGGAATTGGTAAGGGAAAACTCTACATTTATTGTCTTTTGTCTTGCTCTTTCCATACTTATTGTTGGTAAAAACCCTTGGAGTAGTACAAGGGCATACACCCTCCCCAAGGTTTGTTTACTGTTCAAGAAAGATCAATTTTCACAAGGTGTCTTGGAGAACTACAAGAGTGTACACCCTCCAAGGTCACCTTGGTTTGTTTTGCAAACCCTGGGAAGTAAAAGGGGTTACACCCCTATCGATTTGTCGGTCAAACATTTTCATCCAAGTTTCACTTCTCAAGGTCAAATATTTTTCAAGGTTGTAACAAGAGAATTACAAGGGCGTACACCCTCTTGGCATCTTTTAGATTGACTTAGCTACACTTGGGAATTACAAGGGCGTACACCCACAAGTGCTTAGCCAAGCCATCTCTTTTATTGACCCCATAAGCCTAATAGTAAGGCACTAATCATTTTTCAAGTTTGTATTGGAGATATAAAATCTTTGTATTGGTAAATGTGACAATTTCACTTTTTGATGCTCTCTCACTTGGATTGTGTACTTGATGCTACTAGAATCCTTGCCTCCTTGAAGCGTCCTCTTTCTGCAAACAATTATTGTTGTTGTTAACAACTAACCCTACAACCATAAGGCTGCATAAACCCTAACTATTCCAACCCTAACATCTCACAAACTAACCCTATATTTAAGCTAAACTTTCCCCCTCTTATTCTACTTACTATAACACACTTTTTGGGCAACTTTGGGGAAAGTTTCATTGGGTAATTTTGCTGTTGTAATGCATTGTATGCTACAGCCATAAGGCTGATAATTTTACTGTAGAAATGTTTTATAACAACCTTGTTTGACTGCTCAAGTTTCATACCTTTTTGTGCAATCTAGACTAGTCATTGTTGGCTCACTTATTGCATGTTTAAATGAACTTGTAGCAGCTTTAATTGCAGCCTTTGTTATCATTATATTGCTGATAATTAATATTGTTTGATCACTGCAAATTAGGGACAACAAGTTTAACTTTCTTTTCCACCTAACATACTATATGCAACCTTGGTTTTTCTTGTGTCTCGGGCAGGTACAATCACTTTTGCAGGTACCCAAAGACTTGGTAGCTTTAAAACCTTCAGGAGACAAGTCATCAAAGCCACTTTCCTCTTCACTTATTGACCTTTAGGGGGACACTTCTCTTCCTTTCTTTCCATCCGTCTCAATCTCCCCCGGGTCACCGGGATCACTTCCCTAGAGTGGTCTAATCACCCTTGAAGTGCAGGACTTGTATCGAGGTGACATTGGGTATAATGTCCCTTAGTTGTTGCCACTTGATGGTTGGGTCGATCTTTTCCCAACCTACAAATTGTTCGATAACAAGTTCAATAAGCATGCAACATGTAAGATAACCTGGAATTTTTGTTTGGTTAATTTGTTTTTGTCGACAAAATCAATTAATGAATGTGTTATGCAATAACCAATTTTGACACAGATTATGTAATCACTGGTCGCTTCAACACAACATTCTTTTTTGAAAATCAATATAAATCCAATTCCGATCAAAAACAAATAAATTATACTTTATTCATTATTTAATAAGAAAAATATAATAAAGTGAATTAAAAATAAAAATAAAATTTAAAAATATTAAAGATAATAAATTATTTTTTAATTAAAGTTTGGTCAAAACCATTGATTAATAACCTCTTTAAAAATAATAAAATAAACAAAGGTGAAGTAAAGGGATAATAATAGAAAAGAAAACCCAGGTAAAGATTAAAGTTGTTGGAAATGGAAAGCTCTAAAGAAATACCATGGTTACAAAATAAAATCGAGAGCAAGAGAAGAGAGGGTAAGTGGCAAATAAAAGAGAGTGTAGAGAGGGTTTTCAAATAATTGAAGAAATGGGTTAATTTTAGGGGAGGGAATAGACTAAAGGGAGAGGAATCTAATAAAGTTAGAACGAGATGGAAAAAGGAGATGAAATACATGTTAAAGTTGGATGAAAAAAAGGAAGTGAAGTGAAATAAAGGTGAGAGGGAAGATAACAAAAATTGATTGAATAACACTATGAAGTTAACGACGGAGGAAGGGGATGATGATGGGAAGGAATGAGGTATTTAGAGAATTTTATGTGATTTTTAAAATGATTAATATGTGTTAATAATGATTAATTTTACACTTTTATAATATTTTTTATTAGTTTTTTTTTTTTTACTGGTTTTAAAGGTTTTTTTTTAATTAGCTAGCTCGGTATAATAAGGATTTTATTGATCACCCCTTGAATAAAGGGAAGGCAAGTTTGTTTGGAGTATTGGGTTTTGGGTAAGGGTGAATATTCAAGTGGCTAGTTTTTTCTTTAGACACTTTTGGTCAGCGATGTGAATGACACCTTCCTCAATATGGGAACTTATTGCATGTGCATCTCACGACATACAAAGTATGATTTAGAAAGCACCAACTAGGATGTGCATATGTCCCAATCACACTAGTCCACCCACTTGCATAGACGAGATTATCCACGAGGGGTGAGCATGTCACGTAGACGAATCGAATCTTGGTGGGGGTAAGAAAAACACTCCACTTTTACTAACTAGGGAAGCTCCCATTCACTCAAGTGGCTAGCTTCGTAAACAAATTTATTTATCTGATTATCACAGTAGCCATTTTTTTGAGGGTTTATCTAAGATGAATTTGTTTGTGATATGGGATACAAAAGATTATGGCGACAAAGGTATTCAAGACAATGGTCTTTCGAGCAGGGTGGTGATGATAATGGGATGTGTTTATCTATTTATATGAGTTTTCTTCCTATAGAGTTGGTGAATAAAGGAATTATCCTTCTCTTTGGTTACAAGCACGACAAGAAAGGGACTGCGATTTCTGTGGTGGAAGTAATTTGCGATAAGATTTTCTGGAAGAGCCATAGTGTCCGTAGTTAAGTCGACATTTCAAATCCAGATTCAGATCCATCATCAGGACACCATGGAAGTTTTCTTCCTATAGAGTTGGTGAATAAAGGAATTATCCTTCTCTCTGGTTACAAGCACGATAAGAAAGGAACTGAGATTTCTGTGGTGGAAGTAATTTGCAGTAAGATTTTCTAGAAGAGCCACAATATATGTTGTTAAGTCGACGTTTCGAATTCATATTCAGATCCATCATCATGATGGATCCAGAAAATCTTACTGCAAATTACTTCCACCACAGAAATCTCAGTCCCTTTCTTGTCGTGCTTGTAACCAGAGAGAAGGATAATTCCTTTATTCACTAACTCTATAAGAAGAAAACCCATATAAATAGATAGACACATCCCATTATCATCACCACCCTGTTATATTTGAAAGGGTGGTGATGATATTGTCATTCCAAATCATCTAGAATGACAATAAGTAAATGAGGTTGTCATTCTAAATCTCCATTATGAATTGAATATAAATAAACACATTGTTAAAATATGTTAGACAATAGTTCATTACGGATTTACCACAATCAAACTAAGTTCGATTCTTAATACTTTATATTCAACTTTTCAAAACTCTATTTGAAAGGGAACTCATCAAAATCATTAAATTTAATATAAAGTTATGCAAATAATAAGATTAAATTAAATTGATATTTATTAAAATAACACATAACATTAAACCTTGCACAACAATTAATTCTATGTAACAATAATACTAATAACCATATCAATATAAATATAATATGTAAATAACTTCACTATTATGGCATGCAACACTTAAAAAACAACAACATATATCTATATACAACCTATCTTCAAAGTCACCTATGATGTTTTCCCTTACCTTATTTGAAAACCCCTCTTGCTCCAACAAAAAGTATTCATTTACCTTCAAAAATAAATCATGAACTATATACTTACCCTTCTATTACAACAAACCTTCTCACCCATCACAAAATCATGGTATCACGCCTAACTTCACCAACCTTAGTAGTCCAACGAGAAGTGGTGTTGCCTTGGATCTTATTCTGCCTTTACTTTTTCCCTTGGTGTTCATGAGAAGGTGGGTGGGCCAAATCATTCACACGGTAGGTATGGGACAAGGGATTTCTTAGCGCACAAACATTCTAATCTTTTCCTTAACCTTTACATGGAGATAAATCAATTCCTTATCTAATAATTGTCACTTTCCAAGGTTGTGACACCCCACTATGCACAATTTGTCTTTTTTCTTTATATGTTAAAAGGGGATGGAATTTTATGGAAGGTATAACACAATTAATGCAGTGGTTAATTACTTTCCAAGGTTGTGACACCCCACTATGCACAATTTGTCTTTTTTCTTTATATGTTAAAAGGGGATGGAATTTTATGGAAGGTATAACACAATTAATGCAGTGGTTAATGCACAATTAATGATTAAAGGAAAATATTACATGGAAAATTTTGTATGATAAAGTTTTATGTAGTACTTTGAATATGTTTGAGAGGTAATTATAATTTGATGGGATTGAAGTAAATTTTGGTCATTGTTTAATCATCACTATCTTCACGTAAAATTTTATAAATGACCTATTTTATGAATAAGTTATTATTAATTAATAATTCGTATTTAATTTTATTTATTTAAAAATAAAATTTATTTAAAAAACAAAATTTGGTAAGTTTAGAATTTATATTATCATGATAAGTACTTTAACTTATTACTAGATTGTAAAAAAAAAAATTTTTTTTTTATAAAATTATACTTAATTTTATATATTTGAAAAACCCAATTAATTTTATTTGATTAATAATTTATACTTAATCTCAGCTAGATGGTAAGAAAAGATAAATAAAGTTTTATAAAATTATACTTAATCTCATATATTTGAAAAACCAAGTTAACTTTATTCGATTAATAATTTATACTTAATCTCATCATTTTGAAAAACAAAGTTAACTTTATTCAATTAATATTTTATACTTAATTTCATTTATTTGAAAAACCAAGTTAACTTTATTGATTAATAATTTATATTTAATCTCATTTATTTGAAAAACTAAGCTAACGTAAAGAACAAATTTGTTGAGTTTTGAATCCACATCATCACGACAAGCACTTCAATGTGCGACTAGATCGTAAGAAGATAAATAAAGTTCTATAAAATTTGTGTTATAAGTGTATTATGTTTTACTAAAAGTAAAGATTGAAGAGTGTTTATTTCATCAAAATGATCTAGGATTTTCATTTGGCTCTATTTGTTAATGTTGGATTCATATAAGGAATAAGTCTATCAAACTTTGAACTTGGGTTATCATTGCTATAAGCACTCTAATAGTGTACTCTAAACATGTTACGTTTTGGACCTTTTTTTATCATTTTTTCTTATTGTTTTTGTCTAAAATCTGGTCAAAAATTCAGAAGAATTGTTGGAATTGTAGATATCGGTTGTTGAAATTGCACCATCTGGGTGCGACATGGGTTTTTGAGGGCGTTGAATCCATTTATACATTCAAAAATGCAATTTCAACAATGAAGCAATGCAATTTGACCAAAAAATATATAGCCAAATTCTGATGATAATTGTAAAAAAAAATCCAAATTTATAATGTTTAAACTTCTTCCACCCTAAATTTTGAATGAACAATAATTAAATAAAAAATTTTAAAAATGAAATCCATGTTTTTTTTATTAAACATAGTTAAAAAACAAACTACTATAACAATATACTTTATATAATTATATAAATAACAATAAATAAATAAATATTAAATACATGTCACTTACAAGTTAAAGATGGTCCACGAGGGATGACTTAAATCTATTGACAGTATTAATATTAAGTGAAGAAGAACACCATCACATCGATTCCAAACATTTCAAAACCAATTTTCAGATTGACAAAATCTTCTTGATAGTTAAACCATTGTTTTTATTGGTGAGGGTTCAAAACTCCATATGATATATATTTTATCAGTGTAGATCCATGTTAAACCTAGATTTATAAAGCATTGAGAGGGATCCAATTTCTTAACATGTAATTTATTATTATTATTTCATTTTATTTTTTATTTTATTATTATTGTTGTTTTTTAAAATTAAGTCGATTTTATTTATTATTTCATTTTATTTTTTATTATTGTTGTTGTTTTTAATTAAATCGACTTTATTTTTATTAATTAAGCGGATTTCAGTAAAAATTGATCGGAAAATATATTCGTAAAAACTCCAAAAAGTCGAACATTTAAACTACGCATTCATAAAATTGAATCAACACTTCACTTTTTTAAGGCAAAGTGTTCACTGAGTTGGTCAAATGTACCGCTATAAGATTCTAACATCTGTGAAGTGCATTATAGTCACATTTCATGTTGACTTTCTCAATGGAGGTCCTTTTGACCAAAGGACAATTGTATGTTATGGTATCTCGAACAGATGAAATTCTTTCATCTGATGAAATATTGTGTAACTGTAAAGAATATTCTTATCCCCTTTTGTGGATAAAGCAAAAGATAATATATATATATTATATTGACAAGTCGACCCTATTGTGCCTAGACAAGACAAATGTAAATTAGACAGGTAAAGTGGATAGGCCGACTCTGACCTAATTAATGGGGGGGGGGGCGGCGCACAACTTGTATTTATAAGATGCCTAACACCTCATTTGTACACACACTCATCAAACTCTCTCTATCAAGTGCGCAAGTCTGAGAGTGACGCATCTACAAGGAGAAGTGACACAACTACAAGGAAGAGTATCTCAGTAAAGGTGAAGGTTATCTTGGTGAAGGACTATCTCAGTCTAAGTGGTGCGCTACTCTGTTCTGGTTAGGGTTTCTGGTGGATCTTCTGTTTGGTGAGATCTCTCTTGTGAGAGACACTGTACTTGGTTATTGAATCTATATTAAAGAAGTTTTGCTTGGTTTTCTTCCCCTTGAGGGTTTCCCAGGATAAATGCTTGTGTACTTTGTGATTGTGTTTCTTTCAGTAAGATCCTTATTATGCTGTTGTTATAATCAAGAATAATAATAACAGATTAAGCAAGAAAATTTAACATCATCATCGTTCATAGCCTCACTACGGTCCTTGGTTCTCCAATGTCTCACGTTTGACTCTCTTTGAAGAGGTCCTTGACTAAACCACAATGAGAATTGAATAACTTTGAGTGTGCATGTGCACTGGTTAAAGTGGCTCTTGTTTCATAATAGGGATAACATTTGTAAGATTGGATCAACACTTAATTTTTTCAAGGCGAAGTGTCCACTAAATTGGTTGGATGCACTTGTGACAAGACTCTAACATCTACAAATTACATTATAGTTATATTTAATGTTGATTCTCTCAATGGAGGTCCTTTCAACCAAACCACAATGGAATGCTAAATAAGTTTGGGTGTGCATATGTATTGGACAACGTAATTTTTGACTTATAATAAAATGATATTCGTTAAATTTAGTTGACATTTTATTTTTTTAAGCAACATACTGATCATATCATAATAAAACTTTTTTTTCCCCAATAGAAAATTAGCTCAAAATTATATTAGGATATCATTTTTTTTACAACTTCTTTCATAGCATAAGCCCAACCCTAACATGACTAATAATAAGCTTAGCCAAAATAATACTGTTCAGATTTTTAAAACCATTAAGAGCTCGGAGAACCACATCTTCAAAAAGAAAAAATACCACAAGATTACATGCTTGTATCAGCCATGGACCTATCCAAAAAAACTGGGATAAACTGTCTCAAAATATCAGATAAAGTAATATATCAGTACACGGCTAGGTAGTTCATGGGACCTAAGCCACCAGGTGCCCATTTGTAATATGTAATTCTGCCCTCATACTCATGGAGAGCTTGTTTTGATAGTTGATCCGCCTCCTTGTTGAAGTCTCTGAAAATGTGATGGAAGCTAACTYCCTGAATTTTTTTAATAAGTTCCTTTGTTCTATGCTTCCATCCTTCGATAACAGTAGCCTGTAGCCTTCCTCTATTATTGAGCTAGTTTATAAATACCTTTGAGTCGCCCAGAGCTTGTAGTTTTGGGAGGGCTAGATGATTAGCCAAAGTAAGAGTGRCACAGATTCCCAAGAGTTCTACCTTCGTATTTGTACCTTCACCGCCTACAAATACCTTATCCTTATATTTTATCTTTCACTTTGTAAAATGCAAAATTACAATGCTTTTTACATGATGATTAATAAACACCCCACTATATAACAATAAATACTTAATATACTAAATTTTACACTTAAAATATGAAATGAGCACACCTTGCTTTATAACAATTCTCCATGCACTACTCAAGTGCGCCCAATACCAAAAATTAGTACCAACAACTCACCAACCTATATGTACATTAACACTTACAATTGGTAACAACCACTCATCAACCTACATATACAGTTCAAATCACCAACCTATATGTACATTAACACTTACAATTGGTAACAACCACTCATCAACCTACACATACAGTTCAAATCAAATTAAAGACATTATATTCTAAACTTAAGTTTAGAGAATATAAACCCAAATATACAAAGCATTTAATGCTCTAGTTGTATGCTTATCACTTGCCTTTTCACATCTCGTGCGTTTCTCCTTCCACTTTGTCATTAACTAAGAAAAGACACACAACAAAATCATTACGGATATTTGGTGCTAAATATAAGCTTACAAGCGTACACCAAACACGTTTGATATAATTTTTCTAGTTAAAAAAACAAAAAATCCTTTTTCACGGGGGGTTTGTAATTTTGTTAGTTAGTTATTAAAAAAACAAAATATCCTTTTTCGTAGTGGTGTTGGCGACAGCCGGTCTCCTGGCCGTAGGCCCCAAAAGGGGTGCCGATAAATGACCGGGAATACCCGGCGACAAAAGAAGGGAATCGAGTCAAAACCCGCCGGCCTTTCCAAGCCAGTGTTGGACAATAACTGGTGAATATTAATTAACCCAATTTCATCTTCCCTGAAACCGAAGAATGTCCACGTAATCACCAAGTCTTCATTCAATGGAAATTGACCAATGAATATTAACACGTCATCGAGGCATAATGCTCTGCACTGTACTGAAAGTATGCTGTATTATGCACGGCTTTTCATTCCGGCGCATGTTRCGAGGGTTTGAAGGTGCAGATCYGRCTCTGTTCTTGCCTGCTTAATGCAGAGGCTTGCAAGGGCGATTTCGTATTCTTGTTCTGCAAGTCTTCATCCATAGGGCGAGACTATTTATGGGGCCTTTTCGCCGTTTCTGTGTCTATATTACTGTGATGACCGGAGATCATAAGCTGTTTTTCTAGGTCTCCTTGTCGAAATCCGGGACTTGATCGAAAAATTTAGCGAAGCTTGAATAGTCCAGGATATATTCTTCGCAGTCGAGATGTACGTGGCTCCGCCTCCGCAGTTATCCGTTGCAACACAGAGGGGCACAGACGACAACACGGTGACCAGACGGGTTTACCAGCTATGGGAAGGCAGCAATGTAATATGGATTTCAAACTTCAATTTCTTTTCTTATTTTCCTGAAAATTGCAGTTATTTTGAGCTTATTTTGAATTAAATTTGCAATCTTTGTTTCCGAGTGCTTGATTGAGCGCTAAAGAGTTAAGGTCTCTGCACCGATGTGCTATAGGCGAGTCTCTGTAAATGATAGGAGCGTTAGTTGGGAGAGTTGTTTGAATGCGTATTATTTTTTGTCTGTCAGTTATTTGAAGCCGGTCGTCATTCCTAAAATCGAAATTATTCTGCCATTTTAGCGATTTCCTTTTAGATACTGCAAATTTTCTTCTAAACAGTGCACTGTTTCCCTATCACTGCTCTGGTGAACACTGAATCGCCCGTCTGACGCCAGATTTTATACAGATGTTGGGTTT
>SNQJ01S0139891.1:0-25147 GCA_010110895.2 Picea sitchensis | reverse complement strand
CAAGGAGCCCGATTGAGTTTGACCAACGTTTGTTCCAGGTACAGTGAGACTTCCCTTCACTGTCACCTCGTGTGAGACCCTAAAGATTATGGCTACTAAGGTCACCAATTCGTAGTCAGCCCCTGGGCGGGTACAGTCAATAGTCCAACCGAAACGTATGGGCAGGATAACAAGTCTGAAATCAACTCGAGAGGCTCCCACACATAATCATGGGTATACCTTCAAGTGACCCCCAATATACAATCCGACCACTACAAACAGTTGAACCATGGAGGGATAATCTCCATAACTCACCCGAATGCGACCTCGTGTGTAACCCCTGTGTGAGAGGGGGATCCCAGAAATCCTATACAACAATTGGATTTTCTCTCCCTATCACAAGATGCTAAGTTTGGTTGATAGCTTTGGAAAGTTATCCTTTCAACCTATTCCAAAGCCCTACACCTTAAACTAGTGTAGGTTTGCTAACAAAGATGTAAAAAGTCTGATAAATTTTAGTTAAGCGTTGATTTTAGTGGTTTTTGTTTACTCAGAGGTGTATGAGAGTGAAGACTGATGATATTATGTCTCAGTTCCCAAAACATGCATAAGAAATGATAAGCAATATTTTCTTTCAATGAAAGTCTAATTAAGGGAAGGAGAAGGATTTTCCTTTCACTGTCAAACACTAAGATGAAAAAACCTCATCCAATAGTCCTGAATAAGGAATCCAATGAAATGCTAAAATGTTTGTATGTGACTGATAACCAATAGATGTAAAGCTTCCTATGTTAATCGGACTTCAAGATTTGTGAGATTTAAGCAATCTGGAAGCAAACTTCACATAAACCAAAAGACACCCTTGTTGTGATCAAACAAGAAACAGAAAGCCAAAAACTCAAAAGGAAGGAGAAAGATCTTGGACAAGATGACTCAAATATCAGAAAGAAAAGTTCAAAAGACCTTTGAAACTCCTTACAAAGTTTTCACTCACTCAGATAAACAAGAAGAAAACGACAAATTGACTTCAAATCGTGAAGATCAAAGAGTTATTGAAAAGTAAGGGAAAATGTCAAAGAATCCAAACAAGAGATGATGAATCCTTATAAAACAAGGTGGTTTGAGGGCCAAACAAGGACACACTAAGATAGCATGAATCCTGAGCAGATGAATCAACAAAAAAGACTGAGAAAAAACCAATTTTTAAGAAGATTTTTTGCAAAAAATGGGGTAGCGCTCCCCATAAGGGGACACAGGGCGCTCCAACACTCTGTGGAACACTGTAAGGGAGTGCCAACGCCATGGTTCTAAGGGAAAGGGAGCGCTCTGCTGCAAACCCTCATAGGAATGCCCAGAAACTCAAAAAAAAATCAAGAAGAATTCAAAATTATGTGTTTAAGATAAATCCAAGAGCCAACAATCAAACCTAAGGATCAGAGATATTCATGGAGAAGGTCAAATCAGTGGGAAAAGGAATCCAAGACAATACCTAGGAAAGGAAACAAATCAGAGCTCCTCCCTAGTGGAGTCACCAATTTCTATTGTAGGAAAATCTCCCTGCGGACAGGTAGATTTCCTCTTGAGAGCTAGACCCTTAACTCTAAGACAGAAAGTGCTTAACATGGACACTGAATTCCTTTTAGATCTAATCAAGCTAATGAATGAAAGAGAAGGATAAATATATGTACCTTATGAACGTTGTGTGTCCCTGCAAAGTCCAGGCTGAGCTTCGATCTTGAGCTCCTTGATAGGTCCTGCAAGACAAACAAAGATACAATGGACTTCCTACTCTACTGAGATTAGCTCAAACATAGATCCATCTACTGTAGACAAACTTATATGGAACAAGTACAAGTTTGAAAGAAACAGGCTAAGCATTGATTATATTAATGAGAACAAGTAAAAGTACTTACAATCCTTTGAATGAAGGTGCAACAGCTTCTTTTAATTCTCCTTGTCCAACCCCTTTGCTCAATCAATCTTCACTGATAGCTTTGATGGCATCTCACTCATGAGATCATAAGTTTGATGTAATTCTCCAACCTCCTTCTGCATGTAATTGTACCCTTTCACCATGAGAAATCCTCTTTATATAACCTTGGAGAGGTTCAACTACTTGAGAGATCTTTGGGATAGGTTAAGGATTCCTCTCCTTCAGTTGAGGATCTTCCCTAAGATCATGTTTTGACCATCTCCTCGAATTCAACCAACTTCAAGAATTGAGGGATGTTTCCCTAATTTCCTTCAACAAACTCAAAAAATGCTCAAAATGGATTAGCGCTCCCCCATAAGAGTGCACAAAGCGCACAAAGTGCTAAAACGCTCCCCTAGAGAGGCCTAGGGAGTGCTAGCACTCCCTGACAGTGGGTAGGGGAGCGCTCCTCCACAAAACTTAGTTTTCAGTGGTTCCTTCTATGGCAAAAGGTTTGTACTCCCTGTCACTTGATTTTTCCTCTTCTAAACTAGCCTTTGAGGTGTCTTAAGTGTCTTTGTGATGTCGTTAGAGGCACGACATAAGCAGGGTGGCAGTATGATGTTTGCAACACTTTATGACACTTGTAGTCAAGATGCGACACTTGCGGACAAGATGCGACAGTTACAACACTTGTAATGACGACACTTGCAACACTATCGAAGTGAGTAATTTTGAGGTATAACACTAATGACTAACAAAAATAGAGGATGTGGTAAAGATTGGAAAACATCAATATAAAGAGAATATACCAAGGAATCAAGGGTCATCAATACATCTTAAGATATCTTCATAGGTCATTGGTGTAATTCAATCAAAAGACGATAACCACTGAAATTCAAATAAAATCAATATTACACAATATATAAAAATATAAAAGTATCATCACATCAACAATTTGCTAGCATGGAAGATCATCACTTACTACGAAGTATCTTGATGAATTTTACATCGTGCTTGTACCTGAACTAAAACATAAAAAAAATTCCTTTAGTGAGGTAAACAAACATGCCTTTCGTAATGTAAACAAACATTTTTTAACCTTTTAATGATATATTCAAGGTTACTCCCCTATTTATATAGTATTATTCTCACATTTATCCCCTTTTCATTTTATTATTTTAATGACTAATTATTTTTCTCCTTAATTTTAGTCATCATCTAATCTAATCAACTAATTTTACCTCCTTTTTTCATTATGTTTTTCATTACCATTAAATAATTTATCTTTGCCTCCAATCTCAGCAATTACCTCCTATAGATTAATTGACGTTTACTCTTATTCTTTCCCTCAATTGTCATTTACTCTCTTATCTTATAAATATGAAATTCAACACTCTTTTCTACCATAAGAGTTTTTTATGTCTCTAATGATGGGTGGAGTGTCCACTTAAACATTGCACTTTTCAAAACTTCGCACACGGTTTTTATCAAGAAAAATCTTCATCAAAATTATAGTTATTTTTTAATAAAATAAATTGTATTATAAATTGCACTGAAATTATTTTCTTAATTTAATAAATGTTTTTGTAAGAAGTTATAGTTCTATAAGAATATTAATCATGAAGCTTTGTTTTTGAATATTTTAGTTTTTAATTTATTTGTTTTTGTTAGAAATAGGCTAGCATTTCAACCATTGGTTAAGAAATCAGGCATCTACATGGGCCACACCAACCCTTAACATGGCTAGACGACCTGGGCAGCACCAACTCTTAACATGGTTGGATTTTTTCCTGTCTCCTTCTGACTAAACACATAGTAAGGGCATTGAACTCGAGTCCCTAACAAAAAGAACCCACACCTTAACCAATTTTGCTAACTGGAATTGACTTTTAAAATTGAAAGACATGTAGGTGGAATTTGATCCACTTATATATGCACTATCATTTAATAGATTTTAATTTATTTTTAAAATATCTATATTATTGAAATTAAAAAAATAATAAAATTTTATTTTATTAAAAAAATAACTTTATAAAAAAATTGCCAATTTATTAATTCACTCCATTCACACTAACATATCCTCACTGGAAAAGAAAAAAACTACCATTACAAAATATTAAAGAAAAATGGATAATTTAGAATGGATGTGATTTTAAATCAGAGAAACATCTCTTTAGATAAAACAAAACTTTAAAGTGTTTAATCTTTAACTTCACTTTCTGCAAAGAATTTGTTAGGCAATTATATTTTTGTTGTTTGATTGATGATTTTTCTTACAAGGTGATGATTCTTAAAAAAATATTAATATAAGATAAAACAAACTTTAAAGTGTTTAATTTTTAATTTCGCCTTTTGATGATTTTTAAAAATATCAATATAAATTTATTTTAACTTTAGATTTATTAAGTATTCATACTGATAAAAAAAAAATTTAGATGGAAAAATGTTAGTGTTTAAAAGATTTTAAGTTACAATCATCATTGACAATGTGGATTGATAAAAACCACATTGTCTTGATAAAAACCACATTGATAAAAAACACATCTCCTTGTCTGAGATAAGATGTCTCTTTACCCACTCTAAGATCAATGACTATTATTTAATTCACTAATGCTAATTAAATCATTTCTTTAAATAAAACTCAACTCTAATAAAAACACTTTGCTTTTATAATTTCTTTAATTAAAATAAATTCTCAAAATAAAAAGCTTTGGAAGACTTCCACACATCTAGACAAGACCTGTGCTAAAATACATGTTTGATGCTACAAACATCAACAGTTAAAAGTTGAGAGACTTAACATGAATGTAAAAAAAAAATATCTAAAAGACTTAGAACCAAACAAAAAAGAAAAAAAACATAATAAATGGCACAAATGTTTTCCATGCAATGTTGTACAGAATAAGCACACTTGTTTTGCATGCACTATGCTACTCTACCAACTTATATGGCATGGGTCAACAATATAATCAAATAATCTAATGACAACAACGTGTCAATTTATATAACAACGTGTCAATTTGTACAACAACACATCAATAACATAAATTGGACTTTGAAAATTGAAATGCATATTTAGTTTAATGTTTCACTGAGAGCTAGTCTCTCGTTATTGATGTTTTAATGTTTGCTAAGATTTTACTTCACTGAATATAGTAAAATTTTCTATTGGTAATATTTCAATACAATCTTTGGATACCAATATGTCAAGTCTAATGTAATATTTTTTACCCTCTATTTTAGCATTGTTCTTCTCCCTTACTAACGACACTTTTGTGCTATCTTTGGATAAATAGTCGTAATACCCTATAATTGTTTTGAATAAAACAAAGACACGACGTCATTACGATAAACCATAAGTAGCTAATGGTAATAGATACAATAGTGATGATAAACATTCTTTTGGTAATTTTCTCACATTTTGGGTTGAGTTGAGAGTGATTGTAAATGTGCACGGTTAGTAATGAAAGTGCCCCCCAAAAAAATAAAGGCATACAAGGACATTTATATGTATTACTTTTTCCATATAAAGGTTTAATAGAGTGAAACCATCTTTTATGAACTTTTGGTGTTAAATAATAAAAAAATTCATCAAACTTTATTTTTTTTTACAAGAAAGTGGAGTACATATTAATATAGCAGTGGTATGATCATTGTGAAAACATCTACAAAATTCAGGCATGCTTCATATGTATGAAGTCTAAAATTACATATATAAGGGTTATAAGACAGAGCCCAGAAATGCCTAAAATGTCTTAGATTCCAAAAATTGACTCCTATGGAGTTAAAAACCTACAAACAATGTGTCTTCAAAGTAATCAAAACTGGGCAAGATCCAAGAGAGGACAAGAGCATAGTTACACCTGTTGCTCCGGGTTCGAGGGACCTTCATTTAGCGATACCTTCACCCCTACGTCTTGCTAGAGGGTCGTCCTAGTGGCTTGAAGCTCCATATTTTCCATCCTGGACTCTAAATCCACAATTCTTTCATTAACCTGTTGCGTCGTTTGTGTGACAGCCTCCACAGCTTCTTCCCTGAGTTGAATTAGGTCTTCTTCGAGCATCTCAAACCTTCTTCCACCTTCCTCATCCAGTCGGAGAAGAAACCTTTTGTGTGCGCTGAGTTTATGCTTCAACTTGCGAATTTCCTGTTCCAGCAAAGGCGGGGAATGGGAGGAGCAACAGACTCAGAGCTGGAGGCCATTCGACGGTAAATGTGCATGGTTAGTAATGAAAGTGCCAAAAAAAAATAAAGGAATACAAGGACATTTATATGTATTACTTTTTCCATATAAAGGTTTAATAGAGTGAAACTATCTTTTATTAACTTTTGGTGTTAAATAATCAAAAAATTCATAATTATTATTATTATTTTTTTTTTTACAAGAAAGTGGAGTATATATTAATATAGTAGTGGTATGACTACTGTGAAAACATCTACAAAATTTAGGCATACTTCCTGTGCATGAAGTTCAAAATTATATATATATATATATATATAGGCCATAAGACAGAGCCCAGAAATGCCTAAAATGTCTTAGATTCCAAAAATTGACTTCTATGGAGTTAAAAACCTGCAAACAATGTATCTTCAAAGCAACCAAAACTGGGCAAGATCCAAGAGAGGACAAGAGCATAGTTACACTTACTGCTACGAGTTTGAAGGACCTTCATTTAGCGATACATTCATCCCTGCGTCTTGCTGGAGGGTCGTCCTAGCAGCTTGAAGCTCCATCTTTTTCATCCTGGACTCTAAATCAACAATTCTTTCATTAACCTATTGCGTCGTTTGTGTGAGCCTTCATAGCTTCTTCCATGAGTTGAATTAGGTCTTCTTCGAGCATCTCAAACCTTCTGCCACCTTCCCCATCCACCCGGAGAAGAAACCTTTTGTGCGCGCTTAGTTTATGCTTCAGCTTGTGAATTTCCTATTCCAACGAAGGCAGGGAATGGGAGGAGCAACAGACTCAGCGTTGGAGGCCATTCGACGGGCTGGGGGACAATGCAACAACGTATGAAGGGAAATGGACCATGCAAGAGGAGCCGAGCAAGATATACGTTCACCCAAGGATAAGGTTGAGCTGCAAGCTTCTGCCACCCTTAATTTAACTGCAGGATGAGCATGCAAAGCCATGATTCAGAGGGACCTCGAACGAGTGCCTTGCAGGAGAGAGATGGCCTTGGTACTAGACTGATTGAGGGACGTGAGGGCAGTCTCATGCAAGAGTGTGTGGAGTGACGCGACCTAGAGGGAGAAGTACCATCACACAAGGGAGACATTAGGTGCTAAGGTGATGACACAAATCAGGACGAGGGGAGGAGAATCGTCTGGTTGCGCCCTGGCATGGTACCACCTACGAGCCACCCACCTTAGACCGTTAAAGGATTGGGACGAAGGACAGGGTCCCATTGAGTGAGAGGAGCCCCTTGCTCAAGGGAGTGGTGGCTTTAGTTGCCTGATCCACTTATCCATTTAAATGTCGGAGTACATGCAAAAAATCATTTTTCCGGAAGGATTTAGCGAGTCGTTGGATTTTCTTGAGAAGTTGTTGAAGTTTCATTTGATTTGGTAATGTGTGAGTGAGCAAGGCTTATATTAGGAGCCAAGAGCCTCCTATCACTGAGATTTCATTGATGCCTAGCTCCTGGGCTTGGGTGAGGCCTTGCCAGACACTCAAAGCTTCTGCCATGTTATTGGTATCTTCCCCTAATCCCCAAAAATAGACAAGTTCTAAGATTTCATCGGGGCCAAAGAGAACCCCTCCCCATCTTGGCACCCCTAAAAATTTCATCAAACATTTTTATCATACTCAAAACATGGTATTTAAATTATTTATTGTTTTAGTTTGATATGTTGTAAGTAGAGATAACATATATCTATCTTAACTTTAGATCTATTAATCATTGAGGGATAAAAAAAAGAAAAGGAATGCAAATATATTAATGTTTAAAACATCTCAAGTTAAGATGGATATAATATGGTGAGATTATTTATGCATTAGTTAGCCATGGGTATCAAGCAACTCACCATTGATATTGTGGGTTGTTAGAAAACAACTAATAAAGGTGTCAAAGAATTTTACATGGCCAATGTTTCCCTTTAGCAAAAATTCCCTAGGATTCCTCTTCTTTTGATCATTGAGATGATTTTATTTATATAGTGTGTTTTTACATATATAAAGATTTGTGAATGACTATTATTTAGCCAACATTAAATTTATTATTACTTTATTTTTAGTTTTGTACCAAATATTATATCGGGTTGGCTATGATGACGGTAGTGTTATGAATGGAATGAATGTTAGAATCTTTTCAATATTGGGTTACATACTACACCTCATTTCTCTTGGTGCATTGATGATGTAGGGAAGAAATTTGCAGTAATGATGTGTTGTTTGTTTGTTGCTCACCTCTATTTACTATACATCCTCCTCTCACCTCATTTGACAACTATCATATAAGGTTAATTTCTAAGATACCTTCCTCATTAATATTGCATTATAAAATTCAATTTGTGATGTTCTTAAATGTTCTTAAATATTCTTAAATGATAAGTAGGGTTATTTGCTAGAAAGATTGCACTTTGATTGCCACAATCTAACTTTACATTATATTTACAAAACCAAAACCTAAACACAATCTCTACAACCATACTTTTTCCTAACTTGCATGGGTGGTTGTCATGTATTCAAATTATGTAGTTGAAAGTGTATCTACAACCTACCTCTTGATCATCCAATTGATTGCTCTTCTAAACAGGTTGAACACATAACCACTTGTAGATCTTATGTGATCAAGATCTCCAGCTTAGTCTACATCAACAAAGTCATGTACATCTATCACTATATCTGATCTAGGTATTCCTTGGTAGTAGATTGCATAATTTGTAGTGCCACACAAATACATAAAGACTCCATTTACAACTATTTAGTGCTCCTTCCCTGGTTTTGACATATATATGTTCAAAACTCTCACTAGATGGGAAATATCTAGGTTGGTATAGATCATAACATACATCAAACTACCAACAACATTGGCATAGGGAACACATGGCATGTCCTTTACCTATTCCTATGTTTTGGAACAATGTTATGCAGATAGCTTTGCACCTACAAGAATAGGAACCTTGACCGGGTTATATTCCTACATATTAAACCTCTACAAAATTGTCTCAAATTACTTACTTTTGCTTAACCAAAGTTTCTTATTTGCATGATCTCTTTTAATATTCAAGACCAAAATAAATTTTGCAGCACCAAGATCCTTCATGTCAAAATGAGAGGATAGTTGATACTTAACCTCCTTGATAATATCCTTATTATTTCTTATTATTTTTTATTATCAACACATCATCAACATATAATACTACATAAATAAAGTGATCACCAACCTACTTGGAATAGACACAATGATCAACCTTGCTTCTTACAAATCCTAGTCCAAGTATGTAAGTATCAAACTCTTGATACCACATCCTTGGGGATTTCTTTAAGCCATTTAGGACTTTTTCAGCTTGCAAACCAACTCCTTATCCTTCATGTTGTTTCATGTAGATTTCTTCTTCTAGTTTCCCTTGTAGGAATATTAACTTTACATTCATTTGTTGTAGTTCAAGATCAAATGAAACAAAAAAAGACAATAGAAATCTAATAGAAGTCAATTTTGCAACATGAGAGAAAATCTCACCAAAATCAATCATTCCACTCGAGAATGGGCCTTTTGCTACTAGTGAGCCTTATACTTCACTTGGACTTTTACATTGATCTTTCTCTTGAAAAATCGTTTTCTACCAACATGTTTTCTTCCATCAAGTAATTTAACCAAGACCCATACCTTATTTTTGTCCAAGGCCTCCATTTCTTTATCCATGGTCTTCTTCGAGAGTTTACCTTCCTAAGAATTAAACTGCCTCTCTAACAATGAATCTAAGATCATCATTAATAACATATAAAAGAAAGGAAGAATAAAAATCAGGTGGAATATACCTTTCTTTTTCCTTCTTACTCAAACAAATCTCTTCAAGACTGGAGCCTATGGTTCCTCCCTCCTCTTCAGTTGATTCATTTAACTCATCGTCATCCATTGAGTCAACGTATTCTCCATTCTCCAGCTCAAACTATATTTTCTTTGGTTCTCCTTCTCTTGGTTCATTTTCATGTTTGACAATAATTTTAACCTCTTTGAAGATCACATCACAAATATAATTAGACATCCTTGTCATTAGATTCCAAAGTTTGTATACTTTTACTCCATCTTTATAACCAATAAAGATACAATTTTCTACTTTGTTGTCAATATTTCTCCTTTTCTCCTTTGTAACATGCACATAAGAATCACAGTGAAAAACTTTGACATGTTCAAGAGAGGGTTTCCTACCAATGCATGCCTCATGAGCAATATTATCAACCAGTGTTGATGTAGGTAATTGGTTGATCAAATAACACATGATACTTACTACCTTTACCAAAAATTTATGTTCTATGCACGCACCATTAAGCATGCATCTTTCCTTTTCCATCAACATCATGTTCATCCTTTCTACAGCTCCAATTTGTTAAGGTGTGTATGCGGTTGTGTTTTTTCATGCTATTCTGCACTATTTATAGAACTACTCAAACTCCACCCCATAGAACTCTCATCCATTATCTTTCGTCAACACTTTTATTTTCTTCTATGACTAGTTTTCTACAAGAGATTTAAACTCTTTGAATTTACTTAAAACCTTAGATTTATTCTACCATAACTACTACCATGTTTTCCTAGAGGAATCATCTATAAATGAGACATAGTACATAGATTCTCCTAGTGATGGAATAGGTACAAGTCCAAACACATCACTATGTATTAGCTCTAGGATCTCTTTTTATTTTGTAGCACCAGATGATATTCTCACTTGATTCTCTATACCATATACACATTGTTTATAGAAATCAACTTCTAAAGAAAAATTAGAGATACCTTCAACCATACCTTTACTATGCAAAGCATGGAGGCCCTTCTCTCCAATATGTATCATTCTTTGATGCCAACGAATTGTCTTCTCTACAAGAAGAGTGGGAGTTCTATTTATTTCATTCTTAGGACAACTATACTATTACACCCATTAGTAATAGCGATTCCCAATAGATTTTACAGAGTTCCAATTCGAACTCCCCTCAACAACACCATTGCTCCTCAAACCATCTTGCATATATCACTTTTTAATATAGCCTACACACCCAAATCACTTATCTTACTAATAGATATCAAGTTTCTAGCCAAACTTGGAATATGAAGAACACCAGCAAGGGTTTTAACCCTTCTATTTTTACACAATAACTTGACCTTCCATATCCTGTGACTTTGGATGTTGAGCCACCTCCAAAGAAGAAGTTGCCTCCATTATACTTTTCATATTCACAAAACAACTCCCTATGAAGATTCATGTGAAAAGATGCACCTAAGTCGATCAACCATGCATCATGATCTAACTGTGTACTTGTAGATGCCAAGTACACATCCTCTCCTTCTTAAGAGGAGGATTTCCTTCCTATGGAAGGAACATTACCAGATCCCTTGGTTTTCTCAACATTTTTTTATCTACAACCTTTCTTATAATGTCTAAATTTACCTCAGGTCCAACATTTTCTTATAGGTTTTCTTAGACATTTATATATGCATCTATATTAAGATTTCCCCCCTGAATACTTGTTTTTATTTCTATCTGCAAGGCATCCTTGGTCTATTTATCCATGGTTTTCCACCTCATTTCTTCCAACAATAGGGATACAACTACGTTGTTAAGCTTTAATGCTATTGCATTGCTCCCAATAGCTACAACTAGGCTAACCCGTGACTCTAGCAAAGAACACAATAGAGTAATGCACTTATATTCTTTTGAAAATTTAATATCAACATACAACAACTAACTTACGGCAATTTTAAAGGCATTGAGATGCTCTATCGCCAAGTCACTGTCATTCATCCTCATGAGATACAACTTCTTTTGAAGGAAAAGTTTCTTTACTGGGGACTTGTTTTGATACAAAGCCCCTAACTTATATTATAATGATTTTGCTATAGCTTGTCTTGAGACATTTAGTAACATTAAATTTGAACAACACAATTGGATTGTAATGTTTTCCTTCCTATCCAACTTCATCTAGTCTACTATCATCATATTTGTAGGTGCAGGACCATGATCCACAACAACTCACTCTTCTTTGTCTGGAAGAAGGCCCTCCATCGTGAGCTTCCATAGCTCAAAGGTTTGAGCATCAAATTTTTCAATATTGAGTATGGAATTGCTCACCATCCTCTTTCATAGAAGAATCACAACTGCAAAGTCCCCACTAAAACTAGGTTTATCACAGACCCATGATAAACTTGCTCTATTAAGAACAAGATAAACCCTAGCAAGAAAGGTGTCCCCTTAAAGTTAGTAACCTTGCTCTGATACCAAATGTAAGTTTTAAATGTTTTCAAGTGGTACAATACATATATATTCATAAGAAAAACATAAAGAACAACAATGGCACACACATGGTACATTGAAATGCATCGAAAAAAGACATTCAATTTGCTACAAGATTAACATATTATATCACTGAGAGGTTACAATCATGGCCCCTAAGGAAATAGAGAAGGGAAACCCAGAATGACTAATGGATCTTCCACCAACCAACCAGTTGTAGAGTGTTGATTCTTCAACTAATGATGTTTCTTTGATGAGGAATCTCCATAACCATCTACCACTATTACTATGTATCGAAGATTGAGATCTCAATATTAACAATCAAACCTACTTTTTTTATTTTGCATTTGGATTGGTGAAATTGATTGGTTAAGATTGTACACTATGGATGCATGTTTTATTATTATTATTCTTTTGAATTGATCTATAGTATTTGTAGGGTTTATTTCAATTGATTTCAATGTATTTTATACTAAATTTGACTCATCAATTTTTTATGAAGCCTCGTTAGAAAATATGCAATTCGATGACTAGTTATTCAATACCATTGATTTTGGGATTTTAAAGTAGAGTTCAAAGAGGGTGAACATGGAATAAGTTGAGAATGGAATTGATTAATAAATGGATAAATTCAATTTTTTCGACAAGTCCATTTTTTTAGATCTAGAGGAATCAGTAACTCATCGGGATTACCTAGGCAAGGCCCAGGTTCAAATCTGGTTGTCTGCCATTATAAACCCTAAGCTAGTGCCAACAACCCACAAGTGAATGCCTAGCAGGAAATTTATGACAAGTCCATTTTTTCCCAACAATATATTGTTTTATCCTAATCCATTATTTTTTGTTAATATTGAGATCTCAATCTTCGATGCATAGTAATAGTGGTAGGTGGTTCTAGAAATTCCTTGTAAAAAAAACATCACAAAATTTTAGACACTTTTAAAATAACCAAAACCTTTTTTATATAAATTCTAAATATAAATACATATCCCAAGCAAAACCTTTTGGAAAAACAAGGGTGAAGAATTGAACATTGAGTTCATAGTTGTAAACTATCAACATATATAAGTATTAAGATTATAGAGAAGTTCCATCTTTTTTCATAGTATCCTACAATATTTTTAAGACAATCAATAAACATGTAACTAAATATTCTTTGTCTCAAAATCTACATCTTCGAATCTAAAATAATCGACACTACAAACTGTGACATGTAGAGGAATCAAATACTCTGTAACAAAGTGCTTATTACTCCCATGCTCTTCACATCTTTACAAGAAGAATATTGTACAACCACATGTTACTTGTTTGTTTGTGTTACTTGTTTGTTTGTGAGGGTAATTCCCCACTTTTGGTTTGAAGTGGATTGAGAGTGATCGAAAATTTGTTTTTAGCACCGAAAGTTATAAAGGTACACAAAGATATGCATACGTATTACAGTCAAACGGTCCTCTCGAAGTTTTTGATGTCAAACGGTCATTAAATTTCCGTATATTTACCCACACTTCTTTTTCACATTTAAATTGCCGTACATTTGCCCACTTTTTTTTGGTCTTACATTTTTTCCGTAGGGGCCCGCCGGATAAACCTTACTTTTATCCGTTAAGCTAAAATATTGAACGATAAAATAGGCTTTTTAAACTATTTTTACTACGAATTTAGTTATTTCTGTTTGATCATATTTATTTATATGAGGTTATAAATGACATAATTATAGTTTCAAAGGAGTTTCGAGTTCACCAAATTTATATGTACAATAAGAAATTATAATTTTAATAAATTTCATACTCAAATTTGAAGAAAGATTGGTCATTAAATTTAAATAAAAATAAATTGGAAAATCTTGATCTTTTGTTTTTCTTTATTATTTTGTCTTATGGTATAATTTTCTAGTTATTGTTTCAATAAGAGATATGTTTTATATAATTTAGTATTAAAGATGTTATAATTTTCATTTTATTTGCTTATTTCACATAAAATCTATTTAATATCATCTTAATTATTAAAAGAAGAGGAATATGAGGTAATTTTATATATTATTTATGGTAGGTTTTTATCAATCCACATTGTCAATGATGATTGTAACTTAAAATCTTTTAAACATCAATATTTTTATCTCTGTGAATGCTTAATAGATCTAAAGTTAAGATGAATTTATATTGGTATTTTCTAAGAGTCATCACCTTGTGAGCAAAATCATCAATCAACCAACAAAAATATAGTTGTCTAATAAATTCTTTGCAAAAAGTGAAGTTAAAATTAAACACTTTAAAGTTTGTTTTATCTAAAGAGATGTTTCTCTTATTGTAGTGCCTCCGGTAGTATATAGCCCTGAGTTCGCTTTGACTTTCATATTAATCTCCATTGACTTAAAATTTTTGGTGCCAAACTTAATCTTAAAGATAGGAAATAATTTTATTTTTATTTTTTAATATATAAAATAACAGATTTTTTTAACATTTGATTGGTCAATAACTTTGAAGCTTTATTAAAATCTTCACGTGGTTCGAGAATTTTTGTACGGGACAACCAGGGAAATGCGTGTGTCTTGGCCAATGTGCGGTTTTCAGTTTTCAGCATCCTTCTCTGCACACGACATTTACTGCGTTGGAATGGGCAATGCTCTGCATGGTGATGCACCAAGATATCCAGAAGACCCTCTATCAAGAGATGTGCGACATCGTCGGTGACAAGAAAGTGGAGGGGAAAGATATCTAGAACCTTCCATACCTAAACATCGTGGTGAAGGAGACTATGCGTCGGCATCCTCTGGGGCACTTCGTGCTCACCCGTATTGGCTGCAGCCACTACATTTTTCAAAGATGCATAGATCCAAGTAAAAAAAATATTATTAACTTTTGGAGGCAGTATATAGCAGCCAACTGCACTTGTTTAAAATCACATCCATTATAAGTTATATTTTTTTCTTTAATATTTTGTAATGGTAGTTTTCTTCTTTTCTAACGAGGATATGTTATTGTGAATGGAGTGAATTAATAAATTGACAATTTTTCAGATAAAACTATTTTTTTAATGAAATAAAGTTTTATTATATTTTATTGTTTTTTTTAATTTCAATATTATAGATATTTTATAAAGAAACTAAAATTTATTAAATGTTATGTGACCGGTGCATACATAAGTGGATCAAAGCCCACTCACATGTCTTTCAATTTTAAAAGTCAATTCCAGTTAGCAAAATTGGTTAAGGTGTGGGTTTTGTTTGCTAGGGGACCCGAGTTCAATTCCCTTAATGTGTGTTTAGTCAGGAGGAGACATGCAAAAATCTGACCATGTTAAGAGTTGGTGCGACCCAGGCAGTCTAGCCATGTTAAGGGTTGGTGCGACCTATGTTGTCTAGCCATGTTAAGGGTTGGTGAGGCCCAGGCCAGGTGTGATCCCTGAGTGATTTTGACTGCTTATATGCCCATTGGTTGTGGTTTCTTAACCAATGGTTGAAATGCTAGCCTCACAAGTGACAAAAATTTCTAACGAGGGTTTGAAAAGTGCAACATTTGAGTGGACACTCCATCCATCATCAGAGACATAAAAAACTCTTATGGTAGAAAAGAGTGTTAAATTTCATATTTATAAGATAAGAGAGTAAATGACAATTGAGGGAAAAAGTAAGAGTAAACGCCAATTAATTTATAGGAGGTAATTGTTGAGATTAGAGGCAAAGATAAATTATTTAATGGTGATGAGAAACATAATGAAAAAAGGAGGTAAAATTAGTTGGTTAGATTAGATGATGACTAAAATTAAGGAAAAAAATAATTAGTTGTTAAAGTAATCAAATGAAAGGGGGATAAATGTGAGAATAATATTGTAAATAGGGGAGGAACTTTGAATATATCATTAAAAGGTTAAAATGAAGCCCAAAGGTTTGTTTACATGGCAAAAGGCAAGTTTGTTTACCTAACTAAAGGCAATTTCCTTATGTTTTAGTCCAGCTACAAGCATGATGTAAAATTCATCAAGACACTTCGTAGTAAGTGATGATCTTCCATGCTAGCAAATTGTTGATGTGATGATATTTTTATATATTGTGTATTATTGATTTTATTTGAATTTCAATGGTCATTGTCTTTTGATTGAGTTACACCAATGACCTATGAAGATATCTTAAGATTTATTGATGACCCTTGATTCTTTGGTATATTCTCTTTATATCGATGTTTGCCAATCTTTACCACATACTCTATTTTTGTTAGCCATTATGATTTTTATTAGTACATTGTAACATCTCCATCGAAGTCCTCGATATCCATGGACTTGGGGTTTCTTTAGCGATGAATGGGTCTTTCACATTTGTCTCCATCATGTCCTCCCACCATCCATTTATTGATGATTAGCTCACTAAAAACCTTTTTGATTGAAAATAGATACATGACTATTATTCACATACGAATGACTAAGAAACACACCAAAATTCCTTTAATTACTCATAAAGAAACTTAATTAACAAAGTGAGAAACAAAGAGTTGTGTAATACACTCTCAACCATATGAAAAGAAAGGAAAATTTCAAAAATAAAAAAATTGGTAAGAGGTTTATCTAAAAAAAACACTCATCCTATCTTTATGCAATATACAAGATTTGTGTAATACACTCTCAACCATATGAAAAGAAAGGGAATTTTTAAAAATAAAAAACATTGGTAAGAGGTTTATCTTAAAAAAAAACACTCATCCTATCTTTATGCAATATACATCGATCTCAATTTTCTTTAATATTATTTTTACCTAATGATGATGGTGGTGATGGAGGAGGAGGAGGAGGACGATGAATTGGTGAATGAGACTCCTTTGTTTGTGGGACAAGGGACCCCCTACATGCAACGATTTGACTATTAAAGTCTACGAAGGTGTACATACTGTATTCCCTTTGGATTTAAACATATGACCTCGTAGAAAAAAAGACATATTCTTAACCATTAGACCCACTCAATATTAACTTTATTATCCTCTCTACCTCAAGTATCCATGTTTGAATGTATATCTATATCCTCCTTTAATTAATACATGTATAATATAATTATAAAAAAACCTAAAGGGAGATTTGTAAACTTAGTGGTACATTATGCATGTTATAAATTTATTAATATATAACGATACACTAATTTATGGGATTTAGTTTATAATTAAGTGCATAGGGATGTAAGTTTTTTTCATATAAATAATTATATAATTATATTTTTATAGAGGATTGCAATGTGAAGTTATATGATATTTATGTTTTTATTGTATGAAAAAGTGATTGAAGACATACAATGCACCGTCACTAATTTTATAATAGAATTCTATGTAGAACTGAAAAACTTTAACCTGTATTTGGTAGACCTTCAAGACTTTAACCTATACATGGTAAAAGTATCGTATGATAAGGATGATAATGAGTGTACAACTTGGTAGAACTATAGTGACGTATTCAACAAGTGTTGCATGGTGCCAAGCAAGTTAATTAATCTGAAAATGAGCAATAGCAATGAGCCATATGTCTTTAACGTAACTACACATTGTCAGGAAACTAATCGTAGTATGGGTTTGAATTGATATATAATTCTAAATATGCATAATATATTTACTTTAAGTTTTTGGTAAAATAATGGTTAATGTTGTTAATAAGTTGGGAAGTTGTGAAATATACCGGGGTTTACAAATACAGTGGAAAAAAACGTTAAAAAAATATTAATATTAATTTTATTGGTTTTTGAAATATCACTTAATTTTACCATTTTGATGTGTGAAATTATATTTAAAATAATAATTTAATTATGGAAATCCTAGGTAAAATATAATGTTAAGATTTGGTTTGTCATTGACTTATAACTGTTGTCAATATCTCATAATTCTTTTGATATGTAAACTTGTAATTAAATAACCACCAAAAAATCTTAAGTTAACATCTCGTCCAGATAATTTAATGACATATACAATTATGAGATTTATTGTTATCAAACATTAAAACAATTTGATTTTCATATTTTGTGAATTATTTAATAATTATTATTTATATAATATTATAGTTTAATTTATTATAAATATTTATATGAAAAAATTGAAATTTCATTTTTAATTATTAATTGTTAATTATTATTATTTAAATATAAATATTTCAATGTAATAATGTGATAAATGATAATTTCAGTTTAAAAACAATTATATTTTATGATGATGATGATGATGATTAACGTCTACTAAGACCTAATTGGTCTATGAGACCTTAAGAGGGTAAGTGATTACTTGTGATTCTTTAGAATTTTGTTTCTGTGCTCGAAAAGCATTAAGAGAAACTTTCCAAGAAAAGCATTAAGATATACCTCTGGTTTATCTTCTCATTTATATGGTTTATCTTGAAAACATATATTTATCTTACACAAAAAAGATTGGAATTCTGCTAGTAGCTAGTGATTTCCATTTAAGATTTCAACCATTGGATTAGATGAGCATATGTTTATCTTACACAAAAAAGATTGGAATTCTGCTATAGAAGAATTGTATTTACATAATAGCTAGTGATTTCGAATTAAGATTTCATCCTTGCGAACGATTATATTTGACTGATAAAGTTTAGTATGTAATCTTTGTAATTAAAATAATGATTATTGATTTTATGTTAAGGTCTTGTTAATGACGAATATCATTGATTAATTACTAAATTATGTGTAGATTGTTAATATAATATCCGACTTAAATAAAAGTAAACATTTTATTTAAAACAAGCATATAAAGGACACTTTGAATTCATGGTGTCCTAACAGTAAATTAAATAAAGTATTCAATTAATTAGATGACCGATCATAAAACAAAAAAATGTTTTAAATATTTAAATAAAAAATACACAAATTTAACAACATGAAGTTAAACTTAAGGAAAACCACAAAAATGTATGGTTAACCACAAGATTAATATGTAGTCAAAGCCATTATGGATTGTTGTACTCTGTGGAGAAGGCATGGACTAATAATATTGAAGGCATGGAATAACAAGGGCAGCGGAGCAGCGTAGTCCCTGCCGAATTTAATGCAATTAAATGGAAGAATGTTCATAAGGCAAAAATATTCCAATGTTGAAGTATGACTATAATAGCATTCTAATGTTGTAGTATGAGAAGATGCAGGTTTGTTGACTATAATAGCATTCTAATGTTGTAGTATGAGAAGATGCAGGTTTGTGAATTTTATAAAGAAGTATAGTTGCAAACTAGAGTAGAGTGTCACGATTTGAGTTTTCTTTAGTTTTGTGTCTGAGGCATTTTGAAGTTGGTGTTAACTATCTTTATAAATGAATGTTGTAAGGATTATTTGGTTAAAATAAAGCAGCCGCTAGAAAATAATTAAAAATGAAGGAATAAATAAATTTAATTGGAAAATGTCCCCGAGGTGATGTGTATCTGATGGAGTGTGTTGTTAAGTTACCCGCGATGTTAAAGTCACCGATGTCCGAACCGGCGGAAAAATCGAACCATGTTAAGGGCTGGTGTGGTTCAGCCGCGCGATCCGTTGATTTTGATCATTAGGATGCCCCCTCGAAGTCGCTAGCTTCGCTTAATAAAGTTAATCGCATCTAACAGTTCCTGCATAAATTAACAAAACAAAAAAATTAATTGGAAACACATTGTGCAATTAGATGGTGTGATGCAATTGAATGGAAAATATTCTAATGAAGGCTAATTTATTGTGTGTTTGATTTACTATTGATCAAGACATTGTACATAAATAAAAGAGAAGGAAGCTTAAATGTGATTTAATGGATGATTCCCCATAAGCTAGGAAATTTCTTCATGGTAAATGCACAAAGATTTCATTTTTTGATAAGCTAAGTGCAAGAAATTTGCAATATAAGGACAATCTAAATTTTCTAATCTAAAATTCATATTCAATCCAATCAATGAAGTTAAAAATGAAGTTAAGGACAAGGAATGGCCACAATAATCCATTTTCTTAGTTATTTTGTCATCACTACAATGACCATCTAAAACTCATATTCAATCTAATAAATGAAGTTAATGGCCCTCAATGATGGAGGCACCCATACACAAACATATGAAATAGCCAATCAAAAACATTCATTACCTAACCATGCAATCCTACTTAAATGCTAACCCTAAATCAAACATTCATTACCCAACCATACCTCTAGTTGGGTAATGAAATCAAATATAAAATCAAAACCATATGCAACTTGGCTTAAATGCCAACTCTAAATCAAAACATTCATTACCTAATCATATGCAATCCTACTTAAAATGCCAACCCTAAATCAAACATTCATTACCCAACCATAAGCAACTGTATTCTAAATGCCAACTATAGGCTAGGATTTCTGTGGAAGAGTTAATGTAGATTTCTGAAGGGGTTATCCTTTACCCATGAAACAAAGAACTGAAAGAAAAAAAATTCTAAAGATCTATGTACTCATATGTTCAAGAAACAACTGTATATGCAATCCTACTTAAATGCCAAATCTAAACTAAAAACATTCATTAACAAATTCATATGCAATCCTACTTAAAAATGCCAACTCCAGGCTAGATTTTCAAGAACCCTAAATCAAAGCATTCATTACTCAATTATATGCAATCCTACTTAAATCCCAATTATATACAATCCTACTTAAAAATGCCAACTCTATGCTAGATTTTCAAGAATAGTTAATGTGTTCCCCTCATGGGCTATCCTTACCTTAAGAAACAAAGAACCCATGTCGAAGCACTCTTTATAAGAAAACACGCCAGTTTAAGGTTTCTATTGAGTTTAGAGGCCAGTTAAGGTTTTATTGAGTTTAGAGGCCAAAGTGTAAGCACTACTAACTCTCACCAAAATTTATAACCCTCTCCATAAATTCTGCATTAAGATTTTCACACAGAGGCCTCCACTGGCCTTTGTTTTCTTATCATTAGGTTTATGCAATTTTAATTAATTTTCTTATTTATACCAATGCTTTCCCTTCAGTCTCCTACTCACGATGTGGGGATGTAATTTTTTTTCATCGAAACCGCAAGTGTTTTTCTCAATGTCCCTAAAATCTTAGATCAGTGGAACAAAAAGGAAAGCCAACATAACAAACTATCGACTAGCCACGATATAAACTAGATGCGTCGAGCGTCTTCTAATTTAAAGTTCCCAGAGTATCAGAGGGATTCCAGAAGGATTAAAATGCCAAAGAGAATTAGTTTCATGGAATCCAACAATGCCAAAAAGGAAATAGTTTCATGGATATATCCCTAATGGCGATGGCTAAGGGGATTTGAAATTATTCAGCCGTGGAAATGGCCAGTATCACTGACAGATGAATATCATTTTCTCTGTTCATGGAATTTTTAAAAAATTGATAAGGAATGCAGTTAGTTTTAGTTAACATTTTGTTTTTATAATGATAAAATTGAAGAAAATTTATCAGAATCTTCTTTGATAAAATTGAAGAAAAGTTATCAGAATCTCTTTTCATACGATGATTATCATTCTTTGTTTATGGAAATTCGTGAGGTAATATAAAGAATGTAATTAGTTTTGTGTTTTTAGGATGATAAATTGGAGAAAAAGTTATCCAAAATCTCTTCGTGTTATCGAGATGTTGTGGAACAGGCAATCAAGTCCATGAGTGTACTAGTCTTCAAAAGCCAAGGATTGAATAGATATATCCAAAATGAAATGTAGGAGGCTTTATATCTAAGCAAACTTATTTCTTCAAATGTACAAGTGCATGGAGCTCTAACTAAAGGTAATTTCTCCAATGGTCTTTAGATCATGTGCCAAAGAAGTGATCGTGTAAACATGATGTTTCATAAGTTCCTACCATATCATCAAATCTACATTGAAGTCTCAGAATCTTTTCGTGGGGAGGCATTTATTGAGATGCATAGTAAATACATGGGAGTATGGATGATCAACCGGGCAACTGGCTAAAAAGTATATCCTTCAACCTCGAGAAGTTTATTACGGAAGTCCTTATCAAACAAAGTTCCTAAGAAGATGTCTTAACTATACCGCTTGACGCTTATATGAATGGTCAACACGTCTAACGCTTTACCATTATACAAGTAAACTATTCCTCGCCTTTAGAGGGTAGCAATACAACCGGCTCTTTAAGAGACACACACGCTGGAACCTAATCCAATTTAATTCTACTCCCGAACCTATAATCAACGCCTTGGAATATTACTTCATCCTTGGTACGTAATTCTAAATATATTCGCAAGATAGTAAGTGCCTTTATCCTTATAAAACTCATCATATTGAAATTGCTCATATAAGGGTGTAGAAGTTGCCGTTGGTATTAGACCTCACGAAGTTAAAGCTGCAGTTAAAGCTCTCGATACTATCAAAAGCATGTTTGATATCGAGTGGGATGGAATTAGCTGTGATAAAAGCAGTTCCTCTATAAGGATTTCGGAAATGTAAGCAGAATTCTAAGTTCTATGTTTTATACTTTTAGTTGAAAATGCAAAAACTTTAGAGTTGTGACCTTTTATTGAAACTGCAAAAAACTTTAGAGTTGTTCTGGGCTACAGGAATTTGTCGGGAAGGAATCTTACAGGATCGGCACCTCATAATATTGCACAATTGACTGCATTAGTTAACTTGTAAGGAAAATTTATTCTTCTTCTATTTGTGTATCAAGAGTAACTTAGATTTATGTATCCTAGGAAAATCAAATCAATAAAACATGGCTATTATATGTGTATAAGTAACCTAGATTTATGTATCGTAGGAAAATAAAATCAATAAAATATGGCTATTTTGAATTTTATCCAAAGTCCAACTTTTTGAACACCGATTTTGGTTTAGATGTTTGTTGATGGCGAAAGCTTATGAAGGGAACATAGATTGTCTCTAAATATCATAATCGGGAAGGGGCGACTAAATATCATCGGGATCACTCTTGAGAAATCAATCTCTATCCGGACCGACAATCACGGAATTTATCCAATTTAACCATGTTGGAGAGACTGTAAGTATATTCTTCTCAACATAAAGCCTACCTTTTTTTAACAAAACCAAGATTGATCATCATTTTAATAAAGCATCCATTTAATTCACTTGTTAAAAGTATATCTACAAAATAAATAACTTAATCGGGTGATTCCCAGATTGGCTCCGACATAGGCCACTTCATCCACACCTAAAAACAATGGAACACAAGAGAAGTCTCTTCACCACCACCTGACATGTCCTTGAGGTCTTTTCACTATTCACATAATCCGATAGTGGATCTTTCCTTGTGCCCCACTCAATTACCAAGGATTTCAAGAACCACTTTTCCTATAACCACTGAAACAAGTCTGAAATATTTATCAATTCCACCCAATTGGCAAGAACTGATTTTCCATGCAATGCACATTGGGCCTCGTATACTACAAGTAATCTCCTACATCCTAAACTACAAGTAATCTTCAACGAGACTACAAAATCATAACCTGAATTTCCATCTTCCCGGAATAAAGAATCATTTATATGGTTTTATTCTCAAAAAAAAAAATATAACATACATAATACTACCCCAAATCTGCTAAACTGGAATTTCTTTTTTTAGTTGCTTCACGAAACATGCCCCAATGTCAAAGGCTGCACCACATAACACGGACTTTGTTCGGCTTAGGTATGAGGGCTACGGTTCTGCCCAAATCGGGACTTTCACCAAGCCCCTCCCTTTTTTGACATGCTATTCGGGTGAGGCAGATCGCAACAAAAATACAACACTAGTGAGGGATCCTACCCCAAAATCGGAACTTTCACAGAATTTGATCCCCTTTTCGAAACGTGTTGTTCGGGTGGTGGCAGAGTGCGGTGAGAATGCAACACTGGCAAGGGTGTTCTATTCCGCCAAAACTGGAAATTGCGCCCAGCCTCGTTCCTTTTCGAGGCATGCTAGTTGGGTGAGGCAGACAGCAACAAGCATGCAACCCTGGTGAGGGGCACTATTACATCAAAGTCAGATTTGCACCTGACCTTATCCCATTCTAAAGCATGTTATCCAGGTGAGGCAAACTGTTAGTCAGAATGCAACCTTGGTGAGGGATACTATTCCACCAAAACTGGGCTTTTTGAGGCATGCTATTCATGTGAGTCAGACCGCAGCAAAAATGCAACCCTAGTAAGAGGCCAAAACTGGGACTTGCATCTGGCCTCATACCCTTTTGGGCCTTTGGCCTCATACCTTTTTGGGCCTTTTTGAGGCATGCTATTCATGTGAGGCGGGCCGCAGCAAAAATGCAACCCTGCTGAGGCACTATTCCACCAAAATCAGGACTTGCACATTGCCTCATACTTTTTTAAGGCATGCTATTCAAGTGACACACGGACCGTAGCAGGAATGCAACCCTCATCAAGGATTACTATTGCTCCACCAAAATCAGGGCTTCCACCTACCCTAGTCGTTTTTTGAGGAATGCCATTTGGGTGAGGCAGAGACTGCAGCGACACTGAAACCCCGTTAAACAATTTAATACTCCACCGACCTCTAATCTATAACTAATCATTAGGTGTATAAAGTTAAAGATATATCCATTCTAACTGCCTGTCCACCCACACCTCTAAGTGTGTATACCCTCGTAACCTGAACCCAATAATTTATAGACAGGAATTCATAATACATTATTAATTCCCTTTTCTTTCATAATACATTATTAATATCTTATCATACTTCTTTATCCTTTTTTAAGAGTTAAGAGTAAGCTAAATAGCAAATGGACTTTCATCCGGCCACAGATTCGATAAATTACTCATAATTTCATCCCTGAGTAGAGATTTACCATAATTTCATCCCTGGTAGTCTCTACCATAATTCAAGATCCAT
>SNQJ01S0139889.1:25157-42794 GCA_010110895.2 Picea sitchensis | reverse complement strand
ATGGATAATTGTGGACCATAATGTTGAAGAATACTGAAGAACCAAGGTCCCATGTATAAATGTGAGCAACTATGTTGAAGTAATTGAATTGCCACTATGATCCTGGGTCTGATGTCCAAGTGCTCATGTGAGCTCCACGCTGAAGATATTGGAACTTGGGAACCAACTGAAAATGATGCTCTAAATATTGGCACTGGTCATGTGGATCGAAATATTTAGGACCAACAAAAAATGCATTCACTGCGACTGGAGAATAATAAAACTGAAGAAGAATATGCAAAGAATGATCATGTTTACTCTCCAGTTAGTTTTGTACTTGAGGAAGCGTAGAGTCATCAAATAGAAGATGGAAGTGGTTGTCATCCCAGAAATGACAACTATCCATATACCAATCATCACAACCGTCCTCCAAAGCATACCAAGCATACACTTCTTGATGATATTCATCCATGATGTTCACCAAAGTATATTTCTCATGCATGCTCGCCAAGGACTCATGAATACTGCGAAAACCATCCTTAAAACCTTGAAAGTTATGCAATGTGTCGTGCATTTGAGATTCGAATGCTTCAATCATGTGTAGAATTTCTTGAGTGTTTGAGAGTGAAGATCCATTGGAAACACCACATAAAATATGCCAAAAGAAATCTCTAGAAATTCTCTATCCAATGGGTCTGATCTTGTAACAATCTGAGCAACCTATGAAAAGTTATGGACTCTACAGTCCCGTCATCGTCACGAAAACCCCCCCAAAATGGTTGATTTTAAATCAACGATATTTTCACTTTCATAACTCCGATTCGGACGATCGTTTTTTGAATTTGGGTGAAATTGTGAGAGGAACTCAGATCTGTAATTTGTTTTGGAAAATTCAGTTCTAGTTGCTACAAAAATCACGTGGTCATCCGTGGAAAAAACCCTGAAAATTACAAATTTTAAAATGCAAATAACTTTACTTCCCGGACTCTGTTTCAGACGATTTTTTTTTAACTTGGGTGTTTTTCAGAGAGGAACTCATATATACAAGCAATATCTGCAAATTTTCCACCAAAACCTACAGAAATCGTGTGGAATGTTGCATCCCTATATTTTTCTTCTTCAAATAAATAAATCTGCAAAAAATACAAAAATATTTGCCCACAATGTCTACCAAGGAAATTGATATGATACCAATTGTTAAGTACCTGAGTAGATCTACAAATATAATCACGACAAATACTGAATACACAATAGATCCACAGAACAATATAGAAGAAACCACACTTTTATTATAGAAAACCCTTGAGGTAGAGAAACATCATACAATGGATCCTATTATGGAAGGGATCCTCTCGTGTTCACTTTCCTCTTTGAGGGGGAAACCTCCTGATGAACTTCAGCTCCAAATAAAATACTTCTCTTCATATCCCATTACATTGTTTGAACCCCTTTATATAGTGTTACCAACAACCTAAGATCATTCTAGAGGAGGAAACTTCTAGTAATTCCTTTTACATTTATTATATCTAACTATCATAGTGGGCCTTATTTAATAATATAGTGGATCTAGTCCACCTTACATTGAGTGTCCTACACTATTATCACTATGGGCCCTTAGGGCCCCCCACTACCTCTAGAGGGTTCTACTTCTAGAAGGTTCCTCCTCTAGAATGATCTTAGGTTGTTGGTAACACTATATAAAGGGGTTCAAACAATGTAATAGGATATGAAGATAAATATTGTATTTGGCACTAAATCTCATTAGGAGGTTTCCCTCTCGAAGAGGCAAGTGAACATGAGAGGATCCCTTCCATAATAGGATCCATTGTATGGTGTTGTCCTACCTCACAAGTTTTCTTATAATAAAAGTGTGGTTTCTTCTATATTGATCTGTGGATCTATTGTGTATTCAATATTTGCGGTGATTATATTTTTAGATCTACACAGGTACTTAACAATTGGTATCATAGCACTTTCCTTGGCAAGAATTGTGGACAATTTTTTTTCTATTTTTGTAGTTTTTTTTCGGAGAAACCAAAGAGGGTCGCGACATTCCAAATGATTTATGTGTATTTATGTGAAAAATTTGAAGAAACTGGTTGTAGATCTAAGTTCCTCTCAGGAAAACACCCAATTAAAAAAAAAAAATCATCTGAAACAAAGTCCTAGAAGTAAAGTTATTGAAGTTTTAAAATCAACAATTTTTAGGGTTTTTTCACGAATGAAGACACAAGTGTTTTATTTTTGTAGCACCTAGAGGCCGAATTTGATAAAAAAAATTACAGATCTAAGTTCCTCTTTCAAAAATAGTTGGTTTCAAAAAACAAATCACCCAAATCGTAGCTCCCGAAGTGAAGCTATCACTGATTTAAAATCAATCATTTGGGGGGGGGGGGTTTGTGACGACAACAAGATTGTAAAGTTAATAACTTTGCACAAGGTGTTCAGATTGTATACTATTTTAATATTTTTCTTTTTGTACATTATATGTGGTGTTTCCAGTGGAATGCACTCTCAACTCATAGAAATTATATGAAAGGTTTGAAGCCCTCAAAAACGATATGTATGACCACCTGCAAGGCATCAAGTGCTAGGGACCTAACCCCTCACGTAGGTAGAATAATATATTTCCATGTAATAAAGAACAATATTAATAAGGCCTAGAAATAAGGAAGAATAAGTCCAATCTAAGAAGACCTAATATAAGCTTTTGGTTCTAGAAGGATCTTCCTCTAGATTGTTCTTTTGATAGATATATTTAGTAAAAATAGGAGTCGAGGGTATGAGAATTTTTTGCTTGGATATTATTGCAATAGATCTCTTCTCTACTGGAGGTTTCCCCCTCGAAGAGGCAAGTGAACATTGCTCTCAGTAATCAAAGTGCTCTTTCTGGTGTTATTCTGGTATCATTTTGGTATTATTGTGGTGGTGTTCTGGTTATATTGTTGTTCATCTGCCATTTCTAGATAATTATTTATGTTCTTCATACTATTTTATATCTGGAATATTACAAGTGGTATCAGAGCACCTTCCTCGACAAAAAATTGTGGGTTAATTTTTTTCAGGGTAGAGACATATTCCGACCTCTTTAAGCTACAAAGATCTGTCATTACATGCCTGAACCCATGGTCGGAGATTCATACATGCAAGAAATACAAGTGGTACTTAAGCTCACATCTGTTGGCCACCCTTGTAACCCCTGTTGGTACCCCTTCGAGTGGTAGCACATCAGACAACACCTATATACAGATCGACCTAGATCTCTTGAAGCCCTCCATAGATAAACTGATCGGCCGCCTGACTGCTATAGTGACACTGAGAACAACACTCAGGAAGATACTCTCTAATACCTGGGTAGATGGGTAGTATGGATAAGGGCACGGTCTAGCCTCCTTAGTTGGTGCCCTAAGATATTGGTCCGAGTACTACTATTGGACCCACATGTATATCAGAGAGCTATAGCACAGAGAAAACCCTTATCTGTAGAACCCTTGAATACCCTAACCTTTGGGACGAAAACAAAAACAGAACAAACAAGATCTATTGTCATGCAACTATGTCTCCTACATTCAGGTTGCGAAATTACTACACATTTCTTCCTGTTAAGCATTTTGGCATTTCATCACTACAATATTCTTCATATCGAAGTATAAATCATCATTATTTGAGACCTATTCTGTTGGATTTCTCTCTTTTCCCTTATCGTAATCATACCTATCATTTTTTAGTAATTTTTTTTTTCTCGTGGACCCGACCCCTTTCCAACACCCTTATTTGGGATTTAACCCATTTGATTCAACTCGTCACCCTGATAGTTGTGAGACAATTCACCCATAACCATTTTTTGTGTGGTCGCACCCACCCTTTTTTCGTGTTACCTCTTCATCATGGCCCATACCCGTAGCCAAGACTTGGAAGCTCGCTTCAATACCTTGCACTGTAATTTCACAGAAACGCAACAATAAGTGAGACAACTCAGTGCCAATATTGCCACCATCAATAAAAACATGCATTCTTCCATTATCGCCACAATCGAGGAACTCAAACAAGACCTCAAACAAGACATTGTTACCCAGATTGAATCTATCACTACGATGATCTGCGCCAAGTTGCATATACCTATAGATATTCCCTCATTTGACCAACCTTTGCATACTGAAGGTAAAACTTCCGCTCATTCTCAGAATTCTTAGCCCCATCACTTTCAGTGTGACCTACGCCTTCCACGTATGGATACAACCAAATTTGATGGCTCAGATCCCACTAGCTGGGTAACTCAAATGGAACATTATTTTTCTTTGTATGACATTACAGATGAGGTGGCCAAACTCCAGTATGATGTTCTCCATCTAGATCAAGAACATTGGAAATGGTGGCAATGGAGAAAAAAAGTCCGCCAAGGGTATGTGGCTTGGACAAACTTTGTGGCAGAGCTTTATGAATGCTTTGACACTGACACCAACCATTTAGGTTGTTTGACAAATTTGAAACAATGTGGCAGGCAAAGTGGAAGACTTTATATCTTCTTTTGAGCGACTGGATTTTCGTATAGAGGGGATATTTGATGCTTTTTTTCAAAGAATTTTTTATCAATGGCCTCAAGGATGATATTTGTGCCCATGTCCTCATGGCTTGGCCTCAAAATTGGGTGGACACTACTAAAAGAACTAAGGAAGCACAACATGTTGTCTCTTCTCAAAACTGAAAACCCTCCTTTATTCCTCGCACTAAGCCAATCACTCCCACTCCTCCTTCTACTCCACTAAAGATCCAAAAATTGACCAGGGCCGAAATGGCTGAACGCCAACTCAAAGGCCTTTGTTATAATTGTGATGACAAATATTTTCTTGGGCACAAGTGTAAGGAACAAAATATTTTTATGGCCATCTCAGAGGATGTTTCAGAAGAGGATGTTGAGGCTCCCCTTATGTCTATGTCACCTTAACCCACTGACATGACCCCTCCCTCAGACCCTCCCGAAGTAGAACCAGTCATTTCCCCAAATTCTCTCACTGACTTATCTACTCCCTAAACCCTCAAACTAATTGGTTACATTAAACATAAGAAGGTCATCATTCTTGTTGATAGTGGAAACACCCATAATTTTATTCGTCGCCACATTGCCCAAGAAACCAATTTCTATATCCATGTCGTCAATAATTTTCAAATCATGATTGCCAATGGTAGGTCCATGAAATGTGGAGGGCGTTGGGAAAATGTGTGTCTCCAAATTGGTGAATAACACCTGAAATCTCATATCTTTGCTATCGACATGGGCGGTTGTGACATTGTGTTGGGTGCAGAATGGATAAGGACTTTGGGTCCCATTCTCATGGATTTTAAGGAATTAACCATGCAATTTGACCAGGAGGGCCAACAATATAAGTTCCAAGGCATCACCGTCGGTCCCCAGAGATCATCAATTCCTATCGCATGGAAAAGCTACTTAAAAAAGGTCATTCTAGCATTATTGCCTAACTCCATGCCATACAAGCAACTGAGACACCCTCTGTGCCGCAAGACCTCCAATACATCCTCTCTAAACATCCTCTCTAAACATCAAGTGTTTTTCTCCACTCCCTATGGACTCCCTCCTTCTCGTGGTGTTCATGATCATTCCATTCCCCTTGCCCCAAGAACCCTTCCTCCCAATATTTGTCCCTATCGTCACCCCTTTTCCCCAAAAAATGAAATTGAGATAATTGTTCATGAACTGCTCAACGTAAGTGTTATCTGCCCTAATACGAGCCCATACTATTATCATGTGGTCATGGTCCTTAAGAAATAAGGTTCTTGGCACATGTGTCTTGACTTCCACGCCCTCAACAAACTCACCATTAAATACAAATTTCCCATTCTTGTCATTGATGACCTCTTGGATGAATTGAGTGACGCCCAGTTCTTTACTAAACTTGATCTTCGTTCTGGCTACCACCAGATCTATATGAAAGAGGAAGACATTCCTAAGACTGCATTTAGAACTCATGAGGGCCACTAAGAGTTTTTGGTCATGCCCTTTGGCTTGTGCAATGCTCCCTCAACTTTCCAAAGCCTCATGAATCATGTCTTCTATCCTTTTCTCTATCATTTTGTCTTAGTTTTCTTTGATGATATCCTCATCTATAGTAAAACCTGGACAACCCATTTTTCTCATGTGGATTGAGTTCTCCATCTACTCCCTCGGCACCAACTTTTCCTCAAACAATATAATTGTGCTTTTGGTGCCTTGGAAGTTGAGTACTTGGGTCATCTTGTTGGCAAGGACTGTGTCAGGGTGGATCCTAAAAATATTGAAGCTATGCAATATTGGTTGTTGGCACAAGAGCAGACCCAGGGTTCAATGCTACAACAACACACCAACAAAACCCTAACTATCGGCCCTTTCGGAAACACCTTCGAAGCAGATGAAGTCTCACCCGAGATAGAGGCAGGGGTGGTTGCAGGACTCGGGTGTCTGCAACCTTAGCTGGGACACAAATCTATGATTGTAATACTTAACAAAGCACTTAGCACTGACAATTCATCAATATTTAACCACTATCTACTCGGCAGATAAAATAGAGAACTGCATCATTCATTCAGATATGATGTATCTAAGCACTTATCATAGAGAAGTAGACTATATCTAACAAATTCAGGCACTAGCACATTCATATAAGTCAGATCTAACATCCATATACATCATTAGCACAAAGCATAAATAGATCTATCTATCTATATCAAAGCACTTGGCAAGTGAAGATATAAACACATCAACACATTGCACAAAGCAGAGAAACACAACATATACGTGGTTCACCCCCACCCTGGGGCTATGTCCACCAAATCTTCTTTTTTATTAGCTTCTTCAATAGGTTACATGCACATAGCCTCAAAACCCTAGTCTGCATAGGACAAGAGATCTACTCATCTTGCTAGATCCTCCTTCCCCGAGTAGATCTAAGCACACAACCTTCCACAGCCTCTTACAATGACTTACACTTAGCTCTGCAAGTCTCACACAATATGCACAAAGCAGTTGCAATCCTTCAATCACATAGATCTATCACTTAGTCATTTGTAACTGCTCTCTTCTTACATTGCCTAGACATCTATTTATACTTTACAAAATAGGCCTAAACATGGGTAAAACCATGGGTCGACATCCCATACCCGTTACATAATCCCAAATCCCAAAAAGGACCCAAAAAAGGGCTTGCTATCCCGCGATCTCTGCTTCGTCTTGTGTTCCTCCTTTGATAGGTTGTCAAAGTCCCAAAATAGGTCAAAATTGACCAAGGATCTCCCAAAACTTGGTCAAGGGCCAACAGACCCCCAACACTCACTTGTGACTCATCCCAAGTCACTCTGATCTGGGTAGTTCTACTTCGAAAGCCTCAATCTTAGACCAAGCTACTTCAACTTGTTGTTGTGCCATGGCCTCTTATGCAATGAACTCTTGGATGACTACCTCGTTCACAGGTCCCTCTAGGCATTGTTCAACTGCAGTGACAACCTGCTCGAGTTCTGCTCCTCGGCTTTCGACCTCTGTGAACAATTGGTAAGCCTTATCTTGTAAAGGTTGGAGCCTTTGAGTTAATTCCATAACTCTACTCTGGATAGTGTGGATCTACTACTGGGTGGTGCGTTTCTCTTGGGAGCACTTCATTCTTTCCACAGCTGACAGGGGCTTCAACTGCGCTTGTATCATTTCGGCTTCATACTTCGCCTCGTGGTGTTGTGACTCTAGTGCCTTCAGTTCTGGATTCTTAGTGAGTTGCTCATAAGTCTAGGCACTGTGATTAGTAAGTTGATTACATTCCATAGAAAGGGATTTTATTCTCTCAACTGCGCTTTGAGCAGTTGCCTCTCTTTGATCCCTTACATCCTGTGGAGTCTCGGGCACTGCGCAGAGCTCTACGTTTGTTATGCATTGTTGTAGTTGTTGGATAGCTTCTGCGAGCTACTCTACTTGTTGCGTGACTTGATCCTCTACCTTTATTTCTATGACTATCACATAGTGAATTGTTCTGCTGACTGCTTCTTTCACTTCGAGTTTCTCTGCCAGCAACTGTTCTTTTCCTTGTTGTATTTGTGCTTTTTATTCATCAAACTTCACTTGGAGAGAAATCTTTTCCTGTTCTGCAGCTCGATGTTGTTCTACAAGTACTCCTTGTACTTGATTCAAGGCCTGGGGGGCTTGTTTTTTTTCTCCTTGTGCTCTTTGAAGGCAAGCTTCGACTATATCAGCTAGTCGATGGAGTTGGGTTGGCTCATCTCCCAACTCTGGTTCTCCTGATGGCAGGGGCGCAGTGGAGATTGTGTGACTGGACTTAAGAGCCTATTGTACCCTTTGGATTTCAACTTCAGTCCTATCATACATATCCTCCTTCTTCTCTCCTTGTTTCTCTACTATCTCTAGTGAAGCATCGTTCAGGGCTATTATGTTGAATTCAAAGTCATCGGAGGTGAGGACAATCTACATCTTGGTCACGGTGGCTTTCGACTTCTTCTGGGAAGAAGGTTTCGAGGGGGAAACCTTCCTCTTCTTTAAGGGGTCAACCTCATCTCTGGGCGGTGTTACTTCGCTTGGTCTTTTTTCATCTTCTACTTCATCACCACCCCCTCAGTCAAGTGACATGGAAGCAGTCTTCCCTGAGGTGATGCTTAAGTTTTGGAACTCCTCAGTCTTCTTCTACCTGCTGGTTCCGAGTGTATTATGTTCTTTATGAGTGTCTTCTAGGCTGTCAATATCAGATATCTCTACGGGGTTGGTGGGGATAAGGAGGTCAGTCGACCATTCCTTGGTGATCTCTTCAAGTTCTTCTTCTGTGAGTTTGTAATATGACTGGAGCTGCTCTTTGTGTTCATCTGATCACGCTATAATGTAGATAAAGTGTTGATCTGCGTTGAACTTCATTAGTGGTCGGAACCTATGTAAGGTGTTTGGGGTCATGTGAGGCTCAGCTTGGATGGCTCGCTTTAGCTGGAGGTAGTATGTATGGAACACATCATTTGACTGCCACTGTTTGTTCATATCAGTTGAATACCACAGGGTAGCGAACTTCGCGCCAAGCGGTTCGAACTGCTCTATGTCGGGGAAGGTCGCTCCTTCTGGCATCTCCCAAGAAACAAATGCAATGAGGACTAGGATCCAGCTAAAATGAAATTCATAACCCTGATCCTATGCTTCTCGGCAATCTAGTTCCAACTAGTTAACTAGGTACTTCACCTAGTTCATCTGTAGGCCTTCCACGCACTTCCGTGTGAGGTCAATGACAAAGCCAGTGACCTGGGTAGGTCGGTTCTTCCTTACTAATTTTCTAGCTATCAATTGACATGCTAGGTGCATTGCACCACTCTGGATGGAAGCTATCTTGTAGCTTCTTATTCCCTTCTTAATGTCTCCATATGTATCCTTGATCTTCTATGCGAGTGCGCGATCTGTGGCTTTTCTTGGATAAAAGTCATGCGGGTCGGATCCTTGCATACTCATTCCTGTGATCCTGTGGATCAACGTTGGGTCAATTGTAATGCGGCGGTATAGCCATAAGTAGCTGCCATGGTAACCTAATAGTAGCATCTTGACATAGGCGTTGACTTACTAGTGTCTTCCAAAGTGTGGAATCTTCATGACATTCAACATGGTGGACTGTGTGAGGTTCATTGTCTGCGACTGAGGTATGATCTTCGAATTTTTCCCCTTAGTTCTGGTTAGGTACTTGTATGGGGCGAGCATACCATATATCTTGCGATATCTGAGGTTGAGGTCGTTGAACTTCAATGCTATGATCTTATCTTACTATGTCTGAAATGTGCGTATCCCCTTCGGGAGGTATGCAATGACCATGGTGTACCCAAATTCTCTTGGTACACTATCACGATTCACCACGCCAGCCAGAGTCGGGATGTAATCAGGAAATATGGATGCAATCAACTTCACATTGGCTAGGTTGTCTTTGTGCTTGGTTCTCTTCTCCATTGTTGGTCAGGATGGCCCCGATCCATGAGAAGTTGACAGAGAGGCTTGCAGTCCTCTCATCAATGACGCTTGTACACCTATAGACATCAACATGACTCTTTCAGTCATGAGGTCGATCAAAACTTCTTCGACAACTCTTTCTGCAGCATTGAACTCGTCCGACATACAATCTCGTGGTTGGAAATCTTCGGGTTCGAGGAGTAACTTAGACACTGCAATGGGATAGAGGGCAATAGAGAAATGATCACTGTGTAAAATAAACAAGTCTGCGGGGGCTCAGATTCATGGTTATCAAAAGTGTTCTCGGTGCATGGCACAATGGGATAAATAGATAACTTGGCAACAGATTGCTTGCAACAGTTGAGAAGCCTTCATTAACTCTGTTCTGGTCATTATGGCATGGTTCAATGGTCTGGTGGCAAACTATAAATGCCTTTCTACCCATTCAAAGCTTCAGCCAAACAGTTATATTATTCCCAACATCTGTATTTCTTTTCCATGGGGAAGTGCCATGTGACATTGTTTTGTTATCCCGACGAAGTTCCAATTTTTCAAATTTTCCTTCTGCGAAGTTCCCTCTAGAACCTTATGTAACTTGTCGATCTTATCTCTCTTCTTACTTAGCTTTCTAGCTTTCCTTCCAGTGATCTTCGTCTCAGTATGCCTTTTTCCATTCTGATTCTTATCTGCATTTGGCACAGTTACTTCACACTGTTGGGATTCTTTCCTAAGATTTGAGGGTGATACTTCTTCTTTAGTTGGAATAGGTACTTCAATCTTCTATGGGTCATCTAGTGTTCTTGCAACTTCGATATCCGAGTCTCTGGTGTTAAATAGCTTCGATCTGTTCTTTTGTTCTTCAATTAAGTGTGTGATCCTTCTAGTCATGAAATCTTTTAACTCTTGTTTCTTCTGTGCTAAAACTTCTTCTTCTTCTTGTCTTTTGGCCTGATTTCTTTCAATCCAAGGTTTTCCTAGTAACATGGTAAATGGGGCATTATTCTCAATAAATTTAATAATCTCAAAATATTCCTCTATCGAAGTTCCATTAGCATTCATAGATATCTGGGTGAGATTTCCACATAGGTTTATCAGCTTTCCTTTGAATATCCCTATTCCTCCTAATGAAGGAATCATAGCAGGCCTCCCTATAGCTTCCCAAGTTCTTTCTGTCATGATATTCATCTGTGTTTCCTCATCCAGAACACAGTCAATGTCGAAGTCTCATATTCTTGCTTCAAGGAATTCTTTTTCTTTGAAGATCTTTGATAAACTGACATGTCGGTGATCCTTCAAGATTCTTTCATCTGTAGCAAAACTTTCTCTGATTCTTTTTGGGGTTCTACCATAATCATGGTTTATGGATCTGCCTTAGGGTTTTCTTGTGTCATTTTCATTTCTTCAAGCTTAGCAATCATTCTAGGGAAATCCAATACTTCATGGTCCATAGCTATGCAACAAAGAAAATTGGGTCTTCTTCCAGGGCATTCCTTAGTAAGATGTCCCGGTTTTCTGCAATTGTAACAGAGGGTTAATCCTCTCTTTCTTTTAAATGATTCCCAGCTCTTTCTATACTGTGTGCTAGGGTCATAGTAGCTAACCTACAAACATTTCTTTCTAGGATCCTACATCCACTTGTTAGTCCAAACATTATTTATCTGCATAGATATAACATATATTTCACTATTCTTATCAGATCCACTCATATCAAACCTTCTTTAATCTATTAGTGCCCTAGTTTTCAAGCTAGGACAGAATCTATCAAACATATCTAGATCCATACTTTTGAAACAAAATTTTCCACTTATCTTACTTCTACAGAGCACAAAGCTTTCAGATCTAGAACTTTTCACTATTCTTACCTTTATCAGAGTACATAGCTTTCAGATCTTACCTCTTTTAATCAAGAAGTCTCACTTTTACCTTTCTCAGAGCACAAAGATTTAGATCTTACCTCTTTTCTTCTGATCAGACTTATGTTCTTTAGCACAGAGCTTCACAAACTAAGTAGATTATTGTGCACTAGAGCAACAGATCTACGCATAGAGCTTTCACAATTTTAGGTCGAATCTGTGCACAAAGCTTCTTATTCCTCAGTTCCCAACAATCACAGTTTCAGGTCGGATCTTTGCACAAAGCTTCTTCTTCCTCAGTTCCCAGCAATCACAGTTTTAGGTCCTGGAAATGGAACCATTTGTTGGCATAGGGGCAGAACTAGGGTTCAACACTACAATAGTGCACCAACAAAACCCTAACTACTGGCCCTTTCGGCAAGACCTGTGAAGTAGATGAAGTCTCACTCAAGGTAGAGGAAGGGGTTTTTGCAAGACTCAGGTGTCTGCAACCTTATCTAGGACATAGATCTATGATTGTAATACTTAACAGAGCACTTAGCACTGACAGTTCATCAATATTTAACCACTATCTACTTCGCAGATAAAACAAAGCACCACATCATTCATTCAAATCTGATGTATCTAATCACTTATCACAGAGAAGTAGGCTAGATCTAACAGATTTAGGAACTAGCACATTCATATAAGTTAGATCTAACATCCATATACATCATTAGCACAAAGCATAAATAGATCCATCTATCTATATCAAAGAACTTAAGAATTAAAGATATAAACACATCAACACATTGCACAAAGCAGAGAAACACAACATATACGTGGTTCACCCCCACCCTGGGGCTACGTCCACCAACTCTTCTTATTTATTAGCTTCTTCAATAGGCTACATGCACAGAGCCTCAAAACCCTACTCCGCATCATTTGGATATGATTATGAGATCATTTACAAGAAAGGAAAAGACAATGTGGTTGTTGATGCACTTTCCATAAAATATGAAGATGAAGGGTCCTTTTTTTCTCTCTCCTTCATTGTAACATATTGGCTCCAAGATGTTCGCCAGGAATGGCTACACGATCCCAAAAGTTTGCATCTGATACAGCAATTGCAGTCCAATTCTTCAGTCTCCCTAGGGTACTCTTGGCTCAATGATGATCTTTGATACAAAGGTTGTTTGTATTTAAGTAAACAATCAAAACTTAAATCTATGATACTTTATGAGCTTCATGATACACCCACCGTTGGGCACTCCGGGTTTACCAAAACCTATCACCAGGTCAAACGTTATTTTTTCTGGGATGGTATGGAGCAGGACGTTCGTAATTTTGTGGCTGAATGTGATGTGTGTCAATGAAACAAGGGAGAAACAATCAAATCTCCTAGCACACTACAACCACTTATGATTCCACTTGCTATTTGGCGGGATATCTCTATGGATTTTATTGTAGACTTACCTAAATCAGGAAATAAATTAGTCATCATGGTGGTAGTTGATTGTCTTTCCAAGTATTCTCATTTATGTTCTCTTCAACACCCATTTACAACATCCACTATGGCTCAACTTTTCATGGATAAGGTCTTCAAGATTCATGGCATGCCGCATTCTATTGTTTATGATCGCAACCCAACTTTCACCAGCAATTTTTTGCAAGAACTGTTCAAGCTCCAAGGCACCCAATTACATCTCAGCACAACTTATCATCCCCACACTGATGGTCAAACTGAAGTTGTCAACTAGTGTTTGGAAACATATTTGAGTTGTTTTTCATCGGAAAGGAAAAATCAGTGGGCTCAATGGTTACCACTAGTTGAATGGTGGTACAACACTTCTTACCATACAACTACCTACATGAATCCTTTTGAAGCGGTATATGGACAAAAGCCACCTTCAGTCCTCTCATATTTCTGAGGTGTCTTGAAGGTCTAGGCAGTTGACCAAACACTTACAGTTCGAAAGGCTATTCTTCGTACCCTCAAAGAGAATTTGGTCATGGCCCAGAATCGCATGAAGCAACAAACAGATCAAGGTCTCTCTGAATGTCAATTTGCAGAAGGGGATCATGTGTTTCTTTGAATGCAACCTTACAAGCAAAATTCCTTCAAGGTTGACCATTGTCAAAAAATAGCGCCCAAATTTTATGGTCCTTATACCGTTCTCAAGCATGTGGGAAAGGTGGCATATCAGTTAGCTTTGCCCTGTCATTATAAGCTCTATCATGTTCTTCATATTTCCTGCTTAAAGAAGGTGATTGGAACTAAGTACAAAACTCAAACAAACCTTCCCAAGTTGGACGAAGAAGTCTCCATTTGGCTACATCCACAAGCAGTTTTGGACCAACGTGAGCGTCATCTATGTCAGTGCACCATCAAGGAAGTGTTAGTCTAGTGGAAAGATACAACTCCAGCATATGCCACTTGGAAACCGGCTACCATTCTGCAACAATTTCTTCATCTCAAGACTTGAGGAAAAGGTTGTTTTTAAGGGGGAGGATATGTTAGAGACCTAACCCCTCACGTAGGTAGAATAATATATTTCCATGTAATAAAGGTCAATATTAATAAGGCCTATCAATAAGGAAGAATAAGTCCAATGTAAGAAGACCTAATAGAAGCTTTCATTTCTAGAAGGATATTCCTCTAGATTGTTATTTTGATAGACATATTTTGTATAAATAGGAGTTAAGGGTATGAGAAGTTTTGTCTTGGATATTATTGTAATAGAGATATGATCTGCTAGAGGTTTCTCCCTCGAAGAGGAAAGTGAACATTGCTCTCAGTAATCAAAGTGCTCTTTCTGGTGTTATTCTGGTATTATTTTGGTATTATTGTGGTGTTGTTCTGGTTATATTGTTGTCCATTTTCCATTTCTAGCTAATTATTTTTGTTTTGCATACTATTTTATATATGTAATATTACATCAATGTTAGTATACATGACCACATAGCCAGTTATAACAATAGTCAACGATCATCGGCTCTCATAGGATAGGGATATCTTATGGAAAACATCAAGGATGGATATAATCAAGAAGTATATGTTTGGTATGATTTTGAGGCCGATTGTGATGCTTGGTATATGGATAGTTCTCATTTTTGGGATGACGGCCACTTTCATATTTTATTTGATGACTCTACTCCACCTTTTGTAGAGAACCTCAATGTGAAAAATACGGATCTAGTTATGATTACTAGTGTCCATCCTGCATATTCTACAGTGGTATTATTCATTCCATATTTAGCTATGAGTCTTTCTCACTATGTGGATGGATCTTCTTATTTAGATCCACATGACAGGTGCCAATATTTGGAGCATCATTTTTAGTTGGTTATTGGGTTTCAATACCTTTTGCATGGAGTTCACATGAGCACTCAAACATGGGACCCTGGTTTACAATGGTGGTTGGACTACTTCAACATGGTGGATTTCATTTCTACATGGGACCCTGGTTCTTTAGTCTACTTCAACACTATGGTCCACACTTATCCATGAGACCTTGGTATATGGTTGTACACCCTCGTAACAAATGTTGAGGACAACTCTTTCATAAGGGGGATGAAATGTTAGGTATCTAGATAGGTAGTGGGGGGCCTGAAGGGCCCATAGTGATAATAGTCGATGCCACTCAATGCAAGGTGGAATAGATCCACAATATTATTAAATAAGACCCACTATGGAAGTTAGATATAATAAATGTAAGAGGACTTACTAGAATGTTCTACTTCTAGAAGGTTCCTCCTCTAGAATAATCTTAGGTTGTTGGTAACACTATATAAAGGGGTTCAAGCAATGTAATGGGATATGAAGAGAAGTATTGTATTTGGAGCTAAATCTCATTAGGAGGTTTCCCCCTTGAAGAGGCAAGTGAACAAGAGAGGATCCCTTCCATAATAGGACCCATTGTATGGTGTTGTCCTACCTCAAGGGTTTTCTTATAATAAAAGTGTGGTTTCTTCTATATTGCTCCGTGGATCTATTGTGTATTCAATATTTGTGGTGATTATATTTGTAGATATACTCAGGTACTTAACACAACAATCCCCTCAACCATCAACATGCTGGGTAGATCAGACTGATGAAGCCGAGGTACCAAATCAAGAAAAAATAGAAGCTTTAGATCAAGACAATCCATGAATCATAGGAATCACAAATACCCCAACATCTACAAATGAAGTTTGGACGGTAGTCAGAAAGAACAATAAATTAGACGTAACATCACAACCAATCGTAAAAGAAAGTCAGGCATGTAAGTCAGTTAAAAAAGCAAGTTCTTCCCCCACAAGTTAATTTAGATGCACTTTCTCTTTATTTTTATTCTTATAATCTTTTTTCAAGTATATCCAGTAAGGTTTTTCTATGTAAAGTTTCCATTTGAGTATTTGAAATAGTCATTTGTAGCTTGTAGTAGTTGTATATTTGAAGCACCCGATTGGCCCAAATTTTCCTAGATTTTGTAACTCCTCCATGTGTTTCGGACACACCCTTTTTTGATAATACAAATCGTCTAGTTTTGATCCAGATTTTATGAACAAAACGAAATGAATACAGATTATTAAAATATTCTTAACACAGAATAAAAGAGATACAGTAAAACTGGTTTTCTATTCAATAAGGAAATAAGATGAAACTATAAAATGCAGCGGAAAACAAGCTTGCTAGAATGGTGGTGGCTTATCTCTGAGAAGAGATGTGATGGTTGCGCTCATTCGCAAGAAGATGATTACAATGAGGCTCAGAAGGCCTTTTTACAATAAACATGAATGTTAAAAACCCTATACATCCAAAAACCTAACCCTAGGAGAAGAAGTGTCAAAATTCATGTGGACCCCATTTGGGTAAGTTAGTACATCAACTTCCTGGGGTTGTAAATTTTTCATACGATCTTTGTTTTATCCACATGATGACCCGTTGGAAAGGTCTATCCGATGACTACACATTTTGATGTTATTTGGCGAGCCCTAAAAATGATGTTTAGGGCCTCAAAATGGCCCTGCAAGTCAAGGACCCGAAAACTAGGAAAACAAAACTGCCAAACTGGAAAAAGGCCAAAATGAACTAGTTGGAATAGGTGGGAGGCCACCGAAATCCATATAGATCAAGTTTTTGTTAAAAAATATATATAGAAAGTGAGTCTCTTTGTGCAACATCTAAGTAAGAAAACATAATATACCAATTGGAGGCCTAATATGACCAAGCCACAATGGGACAAGAGAAGTTTCAAAAGCAAATTTGGGATGTTCTAACTAGAGAGACTATTGTTCATTACAAGATAAACGAAGTTCAGTGCTAATTGGTTGTCTACTTTGAAGAAATATTTTCTTTCATTCTAGAATCCCTTGAGATTGCAGATGATATTTTTAGTGTGGTGATTGTTGGTTGTGGGGCCTGATTATGTTCATGATTTAGAGGTCCTTGCTTTCAGCCATGTTTATACCCCATGAAGACTTAACACCCTATAAGTATGTACACTCTTCCACGCGGGGGAGTGCAAAGGGGTGGAGTGGAGAGATGTCATATTCAATGAAAAGGTCATGTACAAAGATCAGTTGCAGGAAAAGAAACAGGAAGAAGAAAAACAAGAATACACAGTTCTTGATGAGATCACTGAAAAAGAAATTCCAAAGGAACCTGAAAATCAAAATGTACAACAACAAGAGTAGCAGGTACCTCAAGCACCTGCAAGTGTTGTTAGAAAATATACCAGGTTAAGTATACCCCCTGAATGATACTCTCCTTCGTTGTATTATTTATTGTTGACTGATTCTGGTGAACCAGAATGTTATGAAGAGGCAATGCAAGTAGACACCAAAAAGAAGTAGGAGCAAGGCATGAAAGAGGTAATGGAT
>SNQJ01S0139889.1:8969-25147 GCA_010110895.2 Picea sitchensis | reverse complement strand
TTCCAGGTCCAAGAAGGTTTAGAGTCCAGCATATACAGCAGCGGTGGAGTTGTTGAGATTAGTGTCCAAGTGGGAGATTGTTGGTTGTGGAGCCTGATTATGTTCCTGATTCAGAGGTCCTTGCTTTTAGTTGTGTTTATACCCCATGAAGACTTATCACCCCAGAAGTATGTCCACTCTTCCACACGGGGGAGTGCAGAGGGGGGGTACCCCCTCTGCAAGGTATGGGGGGTTCAGGGGCGAAGCCCTCGAAGGAAAAATTGCCTTGTAAATGTATATTGTAATTTCATTGTAAATCTGGACCGTTCATTATAAGGTCACAGATCTAATGGTAAAAATTACGTTAGGGTTTTTTTTCCCTAGAAGGCAACCCTCTGTTATGAGGGAAATGTATTGTGGCTATGCATTATGGCGAGTATTGTATTCTGAGAGAGGATACTGTGAGATAAAGAAGAAGAAGTTACAACGGGTTTTGTTGTAGGTTGTATCCCTTCATTTGTTGGATAATAATAAAGGAAGTACCTAGCAATTTCTCCAGTGGACGTAGCCCACACTGGGTGAACCACGTAAATCTATGTCTCTATTATATTGTGTATCTTTTGTGTTTTATTTCCACATTTGTTTTATTTTATTACTCCACGGTCCTGTTTTTCTAGCAGTGACCATGGTAACAACCACATTGCACTTAGTAGTATAATATAGATGAGGGTTATAGCACCATGAGACAATAGAATAATCAAAACAAAGAGAGTTTTCTAAGAAATAAAAGTAGACACAAGTCATAGCCATAGAGAAAGCACAAAAGGAGAATGTTGAGGCACGGATATAGGTTGAGATAAGAAAGAAATAATAGAAAATTTATAATTGACCCTAGTCATCACTAAAGCCTATATTCAGATTGCACTGATAGATTAACTATGCATAAAAATCATTGAATGTGGATCAATTTTGAGGATCATAAGGAGTTCATACCAAATCAGGAGAAGCTAATTGATAATATTAAGACAATTGTCTCGAAGAATGTGAGCCTATATACATAGAGGTGTGTTGTGGCCACAACCACTCCCCNCTAATCCACTACTACTTAAGCCTACTCGATATTCTTAGTCCACTTTGAGGGAGTTGGGGGTTTATGATATTTATTGATGATTTATCCTAGGGGATGTTTGTTACAATTGATAATCTCATTGATTTTGTACTTTCAGATGTTCTTTGTTATACTTTTGATTTATGATGATTCTTTGACCTTTTGTGATGATATTGACAGGTTGTCTATTGATCCTTACAGTATTTTTTTTTTTTTTAACAGGTTGTCTATTGATCCTTACACTAGGGGAATCGACAATGGCGGAAGTATCATACTCGCGTGACATGGGGTCGAATCCTGTTGGCTACCTTATAACCCCTAGGGATAATCGCACAGCCTGCAAGCACGCCTCCAGATAAATCAAGGTTTGAAATCGTGACCTATGTAACAACACGAACGCCTTAACAGTACGTCCGTTGGCCACTAGACCAAACCCCTGCAGGCTGATCCTTACACTAATTGGTCTTAACGAATTTGAATATATTATTGATCTTATTCGAATGCAAGGCTTGATGCCCCATCTTATGCCTTGAATGAGTTTTCTCTTAAGGCCCTCCTGAATTCTTATGCTTTGGTCTGAAATTCCATCTCATGGCATCATTGAGAAGTATATGGTTGGATTGAATGAAGAACATATGGATATTTTTGACATTCTCTTGCTTGTGCACTATACCTAAGGAATTCATTCTTTTAATTTCCTCATTATTTGAACAAGCCTTTCTTTGCATCTCTTTTCATTTGATGAGTAAAATAATGATGGGAATGAATCTAAACTCTATAACATACTAGCAAGTATCTCCTTCCTTGTTTAACAAAGTTTATTCTTGCTATGGTTTTAGGAACAAGATTTCCATGTCACTTCTTACTAGGTTCTTTTGATCTTTCAAGTCTTCAAGAAGAGCGTGCCTAAGAAGAATATCATGTACAGTTGGTCACATAACACGGAGGGAAGTCAAGGGCATGACTTCCAGTTAATGAAAAAAGATGGAAAACTCAAGGATGCTTTGGGAAACCCCATATTTTTCTACTTGACTGCTTCAATCTTGTCATGTCTGTAGGAATCCCTTGATATTATTCCTCTTGGTCAGGCTTCTCTCTAATTCAGATCTTGATCCTTATTGACTCCTGCATTCAAAATTGAGCCTTTTCTTTCTCGAACCCCAACCAGATTTCCTGTTATCTCTATATATATCATTTTCTATTTTCACTTCTATTCCATGGCTTGAATCTTATTGTGTTTTATTATTTTGTAGTAACCTTGAACCTCATATGGAACCTTCATTCTTATTAGGAACATTGACCATTGGGACTATCTTCTTGGGCTCTTAACTCATCATAATTTTCCTTATCGGGGGTTAGATTCACATTTTATTATCAGGAACCTTGGCCTATTGGGCTCCCCTTGTCCACTTATTCCCATCAGATAATCAAATTGCGTACATGAACGGTTTCTTCCGAAGTCGAAGCACGACAATCCTATCAGGTTCTCCTTCATCGGATGGAACCTTAATTCTCATCCTATTCATCCAAATTGATCCCTTTTTCAAATCAACAATATATATCATTAGTTTGGTTTGATCAAAGGTCAGTCTTCATCTACTTGCATCTGAAACCTGGTCAGAATTAAGACTATTAGGATCTAACCTTGTAGTCATACTTTCCCATTCAAGTTTTTCCCGATCCGATAAGCCTATCAGTTTCCCTTTTATTAGATTGAAATATCTCGCATGCAAAGCTAGCTTCAAGCTATAATCCATTTTACGAGTCACCCTTCATGGAATTGATGTGACATTAATGTGTCATGTGACGTGCCCCTCATTTAACCACCAGTTTCTTTCCATTCTTCATAACCACATTTTGTGTGGTCTCAACCCAATTCAACGTGTCCCATATGGCTTGGATTACACTGCGGACTTCATCCCATGAGCCTATTGGAATGTTTGCTATCATGATGTTTTTTATCAGAAAGGGGGTTCACTCGACTAATTTGAACTTTACGAAACCTGAAAGTCGATAACCTATCAGATTCTACCCCATGGATTTCACTCAACCATCGGATTCTGAAACCTATCGGGTTCATGCCTATTCGATTCACAACCATCGAGTCCTTGCCTATTCAACAAGAATATCAGAGTATTTTCTATCAGAATGATCTCTATTGGGTTCCCCTCTATCATATTCACTATCGGCTTGTTCCTATCAGGAAGCTAGCTCATCTGGTTAGTTTTCACTTTTCGAATCCTGAAGGCCTATTGGGTTATTTCGTTATCAAATGATCTCATTATCTAATTACTATGTGCCACTTGTTACCTACACATTCGTGCGGTCTCAAATCTATCCAACGTGTTCACCTAACATAGCATCTCGTCATATATGATGTGACATGTTACATGTCATCCAAGCTTTCTATAATCTACCATATCTCCTTACGTGGTTCTAACGGGTCATGATGATAGGTATTTTTTGACGTGACACTTGGGTTTGACTCATCTCATCTAGTTTGATGTATCTCTTCAGGATTGAATATTTTTTAATACACTTTTACCTGCAAACCTATTCATTTCAAAAATTTGAATTAATTATTATATCATTTTAATTATGGTTTTACTATTTTAATCCCGGGTTATTTTTATTGCAAGTGCAATCAAAAGTCTAATGTGATCCAAACACTCTATACCCTTCCTAAATTTAGATACCAATTACATGGAGAAGGTTAAACAATATAAAATGATCACACTTAATTGAAGGATCAGATNAATCAGTGACACAATAACTTTATCAAATTTTTACTTTTGTCAATGCAAACAAATTTTGGACACAATATTTTATCGTGGAACCCAATTGGGAAAACCACAAACACTTTTATTAACTGCAGAATTATGTTTTACAAGTTACAATAGAAGGAAGATGTTCTTCCTCTTTAGATCAACACCCACTGATCAGGATGCACCCGCACCCCTTATTCACTAGCTCCAACTAGTAGGAGGGTACAACCCCCTATTTAGTCAACTACAACTGACAAGGAAGCACCTACTCCCCTACAGGCTCCAACTTGCCCTTGCAACTCCCTGTCACCCTTTGTACATCAGTCTGGAAATAGGATATGTAGTCCAGTAACAAACTTCTATATCAAACACTAGGTTTCATAGCTACTTCTCTACCTCCTTCTGTTCTTGATCTTCAATAATTCTTTGACAAAATCTTCTTTCTCATTCACATCTCAACATATTTATAAGCCTTTAAATTTTTCAACACAACTCTTCATAAACAACATGTCTATTCATTTAAATTTTCAAAAACTTTGTTTTAAGTAACACAGTCATTAACATTACTTTTCATAACCACACATCTCTTCGATCTATATCTCAAATCTAATGACGATGTTTAATGTGTAATGCAAATAGTTAACAAACATCACAATACATCCTTAAATCGATACTTTCAGGATTAAGCATTATAATTTAAATATCAGTTATAAATTGTAGTTATCACACCAGGGATTCCGTCGAATAATATGATGTTTATTTGAGTCACTGTATTTTGAGTTTGTGTTGTGCAGGTCTTTAAATAATTTTGGCGAAACTCCACATTTGGCAGTATGCCAAAAAATCCGATAAAATTGGCAGTCTCACCACCAACTGAAATAACGCACACTCCTAAGCCCATGGTCACTCATATGACCATCATGCCAACAGTGTAAAAAAATATTTATCCAATTGACGAGATCATCAACGTTTATTATTGCTTCTTCCAAAAGGTAGGGGGCCTGATAGGTCGTCTCGGGCTCCAGGTTGGTGATCTTCTAGTGAATTCCAAGCACATAGAGCCCCTGCCTTACCTTTGCTCTACGCATAGAATAGACATGGTGAGAACTGTCAATTTAAACTCGCTTAAACTTTTCCACTCTTCCAATGTGGGATAAATCCCAATTGGCAAGTTAATCGCCACCATCGATCGTTTGATCAGACGGTTGCTTAAACTTCACCCTCTTCATCTCTGCAATCGTCATATGTGAGCAAGGTGATCATTTCAGAGTCCAGTTTCTTATTAGCAATCTTCCCTAGGCACTTTCCTGTCAGTAGATTGATCACATTAATGCAGGAACCTAGACCATTACTGTAAATTCATTTCTAAGACACTGCACTAAGATCTTGACGAATTGACTTCAACTGGTCACATTTAGATAAATAAGTCTTTGGTGAATACAATTTTGTTTCTTCTACCCGGCACTGCAGAGAACTGAATTCTTCATCTGTATAAATAGCAGCTCGTGTATTTTATCGTTCCTTACATAATGCATCTTGTGCTATCTCAGATGCCCGAAGAGCACTTTCAAGCTTCTTCTAAAGTCGCATATGCTCTTGATTTAATAATGAAATCTATGTGTCAGATGTTTCCTTTGATCGTCGTAAATAATGAATAACATTTTGAAAATCACTTTCACTTTGATCATCAACACTCTGCCCATGTATAGTGATTCCCATTTCATTCCTTTCCTTCTCTGCTATCTTTATATGCATGGCCTCCAGACGGTCAAGTAAAAGCTTATTTTTTTCATCAACTTCTTTGTATTTCTTCTCAGCGTCAACCTTTGAAGACTGCAAGGATGCTTTCTCCATCTCCCATGAAACTTTAGAAGATTCATATTCATCATTCATTGTCTCTGCAACTTTACGCAAATCCAATACCTCCTCTTGTAATGTCGCCAATGTTTTAGAGGTTTTACCCAATTCTTGTATTATTTCTCCCTGGAGAACGATTTGCCTCTCAATACCTAAAAAAGATAAACAAAGAGTAGCCTCGAGCTCAAAAACCTTTTTCCATGATTTCTCAACGTATTTGCCTCCTTATTCATCTCATCATTCTCTTGTTGATGTGCCTCTGTAATTGCCAATCTTTCCTCTTTCAAGGACTTAATATTTCCTTCTGTATCACGAGCCATATTATGCACATGTTGCAGTTGTTTTTGAAGGACATCAATTGTCTTTTCCTTTTCAGCAAGTATGGCCACCACCCTCTCTACTACTTGATTAAGATTAAGTTTTCTTTGGTAAATGAATCTATTATGTTATCCATCTGCTTAGATGCATCTCAATCGATAGAAGTCTGGAGGCCTACAGACTGTTTATACATGGACAAATACTCTTCCAGCAATGTTGATTGGTAATTAAATAGAAGCTTTTAGTATTTTGTTATTGCAATGGACACTGTATGTGTGTGTTTTTCTCCCTTTGGGTTATGTTATGTACTTCAAGATTTCAAGGCCACAGGTTATTGGTTTTTCACTTTACTCTATTAGCTTGTTTCCTGCCTGCACCAAATGGTATACGAGCAAAAAGAGCTTGCAGTGATGACAACTCTAGCCTAGGAGATTGCTTGGTAGAGTTGTAAAGTACTCAAGATAGAGAGATAGGTCCAACATACTTCTTACTGATAACCTACTTCCATGTATGCCAATCATCTTCTTTATTATCATACTACCTCATCAATGGCTCTGTCAACATAGATATGTCATCATGTTCTTCACATCTGTCAATGTCATCCTAGTCACCATAATATCAACATGTCTGAACTGTATGCAACCTTAGTATCCCTATATAAGTCATGATTATGCAGTAGAGTTAATATTTTCAATGTCAATGCCATCAATGCCAACCTGTATTGCCATATTTCCAACATTAATTCCCACAATGTATGCAGGATAATTATTTAGAGTACAAGATCATTGGTCTAGATCAATCTCGTGAGTAGATCAACGACTTTTGAGCATCAACTTCGGGTAGCCATAATTCGTGATCTAAGAAGCCAAATCAGGAAAGAGAGGACTCGTTGGAAAGATAACTAGGAGAATAATAGGTTAGAAGAATCATTTGAACCATATAAACAATAGAAATTCCCAAAAAAATTAGGAGAAAATGAGGCACGAATTTGATTGGAGATGGACTGTGAATTGTTCTAAAATGTGTATCTCAAGTTTTGAGTGGTCAAATCAAGCATGAGATAGATCATTGGAAAGATATAACAATGAAGAAGATGTTAAAGTAAATCATTTTTACCATATTGATCGTTGAAACACTCAGAAAATTTGAAGAACAAAAGCGGATGCATTTGAAAAAAATTGAAGATATTTCCAAGTTTTTTCCATCATGTAATATATTTATTAATAAATATGGAAGATAAATTCAAATTTTAAGATAACAAAACAAAAGGAGACAAAATGAAGACTTGTAACCGAAAAAAAAATGAACAGTTACGGGAAATAAAGAGTCTCTCTTATTTTATAAAAGAGAATTCATTGTACGAAGAGGGGGAATTTTTTCCATTGTAGCTTCATATGGAACTCTTATATCTGATTTAATAAAGAGTAGAAGGAATTTCGGGATCATTTCACAACTCTATATGGGACTCTTCTTCATGTGCGGTTGTTTCACAAGTTTCTTGAATAATTTTGTATATGAACTATTTTTGTACATGTTATTTAATATGCTTATGCATTTAAGATTTCTAATGGATATGGGAATGGTGTTGCAGGTGTAATATGTAACTATTTGTGTTTATATATGTTGCATTATCAATTTCATATATTGTTGTTTGTCATGAACTACTTCTGCAACGAGTGATATCATCTTATACTATATCTATCTGTTAGAATTGCTCCTGCATGATATGTTAGAAATAGTTAGATTAGATAGTTCACATTTTCTTTAATTAGATTAAATTTAGAATTAATTAGAATTAATTATAGTTCACAATTGATTGTCTTTCCCTTTTTCTTTTAATTCTTAGTGGAAACCAAGCCCACATACTGGTCAGAAATGCTACCCCAAATGAGAGCAGCTCTAATTGTGACATGCCATCAGGCGTTCTCCCTTACCTGCTTGACAGGAGATTTGGACTCGTCAACAAGGTGGTAGCCACAAACATATAGAAAATGAATGAGGTAAGAGAGATAATAAGATATCATGGAGGACCAGAAAAAAACATATGTGGAGATTAGCACAAGAACTTCCATGAAAGGCCCAAGAGTAGGCCATCGCTACAAAGAGAATGAAAATACAATTTGGTGTTGAAATCATATACCTTATAGACAAGGACCCGATGGAGGACACTACAATGGAATAAGTAATTAAAAACTTCGTTTAGTAAGTCAAAGAAGACATAGCCATCTAGAACCTTGTTTTCCAAGCCTACTATTTTTTATGTGATTTTGTAGTTAGGGAACTACCGAAGATCGAACTATTATTTGAGGAATGCACATCGAAACCAACTAGGGATGATTTGGATAGTGTGATTGAGGAGTTGTTGTGACCATGTTTCGATCACTTTGCAAAAGTTCATATCATATATCCATAGAGCCAAGTGATCTTTAAAAGATACTAATATATAGAATCCTAATTATGTAGACAATATAGGTAGACATCATTTAGTCTAACCTACAATCCTATATGCATTATGCTTAAAGGAACATAACACTTTTGTACTAGTGGATCATAATTTCCATTTCCAGATTCATCTTGATTATTTTGTAAATGCCTCTGAAAGGATATATATATCAGTCACCTTATATTATAAATATCTCTACTAGATTTTTTTCAATTATGTTTGTTAATGTTGCTTTGCATTCTGTTATCAATGAGACTTATGTGCTATAATATATTGTAGTACGGCTAAGGCCTAAATGTAACCATTTTTGTGCTAATACAATGGAGTTGAATATTCATTATGTTTATGTCTTTATCATTATCTGTTACATGGATGATGTATGCCTTTTGATATTTCCTACAATGAATGATTTACTTATGTTTGACGAATCAAGGTTAAAGGTAATCATAGTAATGCAATTTGTAGCTCTATCATATCCCTCTTATTTTCACCCTAAGTAAATGTAAATTCCATACATGCCTCAAGTGGAACCTCCTTTTGTTGGAAGGTTGAATATGTCAACATACATGAATACATTGGACCTTTGTTGGACAACCTCGACTATGAACCCTAGGTCATAAATAGAGCCAATGATACTTATACTTATTCCAAAAAGGTGCTTAATCAGAAGGAGGAAAGCTAAGAAAAAATTATAGAGTGCACAAACCCTAAAGAAGAAACCATAACCCTAGGGGTTTAGTGGGAAAAAGGAATGTAAGACGTGAAAATGTGATTTGGAATGTCAACCTCATGGGTCCATAACTTTTGCCTACAAAATTTTATTTGGTCATGCTTTAGGTCGCTAGAAAGATATCAATGAACCCTACAATATATGAATTCAAATAAATAAATAAACAAAGTTTTCAAGGGTTTATGTCCACCCCCAAAAAATGTTGTTTAGGGCTCAAAAAATGCATTGGAAATTTAGTACGTGAAAACTACACAAATTCAAGATCATTTCGGCAATGGCCTAGAATGGCCATTTGGATCACCTTGGGAATGCCAAATGAAGAAGCATCATGGAACATGTTTTATCATTCTTTATGATTTAAGTTGTCAATGATGCTAGCAATGACAATGGAGTCTTCTTACACAAGCTTGACGAGGCTATATGTCTAAACGTATGAGGCCAAATGTCTAAACATTGTGATGGATTGACCACTAATGACGTCCCAAAAAATGTTATGTGACAGGAAGAACAAATTTATATGCTTACTAACTGCACAACTATGAGTAATATTTGCTAATAAAATAAAGGCATAAGGTCATTAACATCTACAATAATGGTTATGTTAAATATTAGTTGTAAATCCTCAACTTGGCATGCTCTAATGAAGTGCATTTTTTTGTGTGTGTGCTTGAAAGTACATGTCTGCCTATTTCTTCATGTCCATGATATGCCACTGTAAAGAATAGGACATATTGGTTGAAATTTGGTATATTTTCTCCATTAGAGTGAGTTTGAAACCAAATCCTTGTTTGCCCTGGTTGGGACATCACTTCGTCAATGCTATTTATGATTCATTCAATAACATTTTAGATATTCTTTTCAAATTGTTTTTGCAAGGCTCGAGATCTACGTGCACATTCAAGTATCGGATGGGAAATAAATGAAACCAATTGTTGATGTCTCTACTTGTCTGTTCATTGATTCAAACACAAGTGCCAAATATACTCCTACAACTTGAGCTTTGAATACACAAGAATTGAAGAATGTTGAAATTACACACATTAGCTACCAAGTTGTCCATGGATGTATCACTTTGTTATAGGTGGAAAGGTTTGATGTTTATTTAAAGATAACACTCATGGACTTGAACTTTGAATCATGGGTAAGTGAGGTAGAGGTGGTGGTTTTTCCCTAAATGTGGTAGAAAATCACTAATTAATGTGTTTCTAAGTGAAAACCATGTGAGAAGACTAATTGATATGTTCCCAAGTGAAATCCATGTGACAAGACATCAAGGATGATAAATTTCAAATGAAAAGTTTATTGGAGTCTGAGTCCATGTGGATCATGGAATGGTTATCCATGAAAATACGTGAATTATAGATTGTTCTAATGGTTTATTTATGGATAATAACATCACATTTCTTCATTATTTAATTAAATTTTGTGAGTTAAAAAGTTAAAAAAATGATAGGTATAAAAGTAGGGTAGAAAGTGTATATGAAGAGGCTTTTATTTTAAAGTTGTGTGTGGTTTTTAGTGGTTGAGTCTATAGATAGGTATCATTTTTTTGTGGTTTTAGAGTAAGATTTAAAACTATTTTTTATTTCTTAAAAACTCAACAATGACAAGTCATTAGCTTTTAAAGGGCCCAAACCATGGCCTATAGAAGTTGTTCGAATTTCCCATATTAGGAATAATGGGAAGTGATGACCAGATACACTTAGATTAGACTTTGGCTAAGCTTTAGTCACTAAAACCTAGATTTATTATAAAAATAAACTGAAGAAAGAAGTTTCTAATGATCTTGTAACTTGCGCTAAAAATAGATGATCATTGCGAGTGAGCTAAGAAGTCAATTTTTTCTCACATTAAGAATAAAATGTGGCATTGCTTTGCAAGTGCTACATATTATATAACTAATGTTATACATTGAATTTTCTAACACAAGTTACCAACTTTATTACATACAACTATTGCATCATATTACACTTATCATTATTATTTGTATACACTCACTTAAATTTAATACAATTTTTTATTTTATTCAGTAATATTTATCCTCTCCCAAAAAAAAAATCATATAAATTTGATGAATTTCATTTTAATATAATCATTAAAAATCTCAATGTGTAATAAACCTTACAATGTAATGCAAAAGATTTAAATTAAGGATATTATCAAGATAAGAATAGGTGCAATGATAAAAGTGTGCATGTGTAACATTTAATATCAAGTAATCCACTAATTTATATTTCACTTTTATGTAATATTGTCACCATCTCCACCAATCCTTTACTTGCATTGGGTAAAAGTGTGCATGTTTAACAAATACATAGCTCCACTTTTTACTTGGTATCATTTAATATTAACTAATTTATTAATTTATATTTCACTTTTATAAACCATTTCTACCAACCAAGTCTCACCCTTATCTTAAATGATATAGAGTAGGTGCAGTGGGTAAAAGTGTGTATCTATAACAAATCCTTTCACTTTCACTTTTATATAATAATGTCACCATCTCAACCGACCAAGTCTACCTCTATATTAGATGGAACATTCAAAGTATGGAAACAATATTAGCTGTACCTCTTAACATGTTAGCTGACAAGAAAAATCAAATATGCTGAGAAAAATCAAATTGAAAGCATTATCATTGTTAAATGTGATTTTACCATTATCATCGTTAAATAACTAAATGTTTAGTGTTATATATCAATATTAAATATTGGATGAAGTGCAAAATGCATAGGGGAGAGGGGTGAATATTTGAAAATTTAAAATTTAATGGCATGTAGTAGTCACATGACATTATTTTAAATTTTGAATTTGTTGTCACATGTGTATTGTAGTATTTTTTATTTCTATTTTTCTTCTTAAAATGAAGTTATGTTAACAATAAGTTACAAGTTACAATATGTTTCAATTTTTTAAGTGTCGAACATTTCACTTTATCAAAGAAGAACATAAGAAAAACTATTTAATAATTATGAGATTAATAGTGTTCAAGGATGGATTAGATACACAATGAGTATGGATGGTCATGAGTATTATTATTAGAGAAAATAATTATTAAAAAATTAAGAGAGTATTACAAATAAATAATTACATTAAAAATGTAATACAACAATATCTAGACTAAGGAGATGACGAAAATGTCATATCCACATCACTTTTAAAAACATGTGCATCCAATAATAAATATTTAACATATTTTTTTCTCTTCCAAAGAGTTTAAACCCATTTTAGAAGTGCAATTAAAAATTAACATTAAGAAAAAAAAACTAAAAAATTGAATTTACTTGCTATTTATGAAGGGTAACAAATTTTATAAAATTTCAAAAGAAGGGATATCATTGACAAGGAGATGTCACACTTCCTAAACTATTTGTTGAATAGAGACTATTAACTCTTAATAATCATCCTAGCAACTACCCTTGTATTACTATCATCTATCTCTCTTTATTTGTTGATTAATGTGTCTACTCATAATAATTTAATTTCACAACAACCAATATCATGAATGTGAAGAGTTTCATTTATACAAATTACCCTCTTTCCTCCATCATTCCCCATTGCAAATATCATTCCGCTGATATTTATGTTAGCAAATCTTTGTATTTTGCTAACATTTTGCTTCACAAAGTTTAGTAGTGTTGAGTTAATTAACATTTGCATGTTGTTTTATGACTTTGTATCATTATCTATGAAGGGATAAGTGTTTCTACTATGATGATCACAATGTTGAAAATATGCAAGCTAATTGGTATGGCCTAATATCCATTCCAAGGATCAATAAGCCATTACTTGCCAATCACATATTCTATATAATGCAGTTATGAGCCTCGTCGATTGTTTTTCCCTTGATATGGCTGGGTCAAATATGGGGTTACCATGATTACTCACTTTTTATTATTTCTCTCTAAGGATGGTTAGGTCAAATTTGGGCTCACCACGAATGGGGACTTTGGGCCACATGTGGTAGAAAATTCTCTCTTACGTGTGATGGTTCCAAAGGTGTGCCACCCACCATATTGCTCACCCTTGATGCCTAGGATTTTTGTTTTCTCATCCTCGTGGATGGATGCAATATTCTCCTTACCATATCCCCCTACCAAGGCTAAGGAAAATGCACATACATGGTGTTCATCAATGATTTGAACATGAGTTTCTTAACCTCTCCTCATGTGAAGAATGGATATGGCTATGTCATTACTTGTGAGAGCATGTGATTTTCCTTTAGCATGCCTCAACATATTAAGTCCTTGTAGAAATCTCTAGATGTGCAAACTCACTACTTTCTCTTGTCTCTATAAGAATATTTGAGCCAAATATTACAATTACCCCTATGATGATATGACCAACTGCATTACATGCATTGATGCTCATTATCTCATCAACTTTTCCCTCATTGAAAACAACGAAGACTTATTTTATTGTACACATTCAATGTTTAAATACCTTTGGGTGCTACACCCTCTAACATTTAAGATCCTATCAGTTAATGAAAGTGCACTTATAACTTGTAGAGCATAGTTTTGTTAGTTTTGTGCAAGCATATACATTACTTGTAGTCATGTATTATTGATTATTTTTCCCTTACCAATACTACAACCTTTCTTGCCTTTCCCCCATTTACACCGAACCATATTCATGTTGATGTCCCATGGCTGTAGTGCTCGAACCCCTGATGTCCCAGTTTAGTTCTTAGGTTCCACTACTTATTCTTTATTATTCAAGGCTCGTGTAAATGACTTTGTTCTTGAGGCCCAACATAACTATAAAACGTCATTTTCGAAGAATTTCCAAATTCTGGTAATATTACTAACTAATTAGTTAGTGAGAATACAATTCACTTATGCACTAAGTTACACTAAAACATTTGATATGTTTTTCATAACATTGTAGTGTAACTAATGTTATGTTGAATGGAGGTATTTTGCAAATCATGCTCAACCATAATCTTTTATTATGTTTCCTTAATATTTGCACTAAAAACATTAATGCCAAGATTTAAGTTATGTTAAATGTGTGATTTTGCACGCTAAAACAATGTTTATGCTAAGAATTAAGTTTGTATTTCATATTAGATGGTTGCAACTTGGAATGACAATATATTGATGGTGTTTATTGGGGGAATAATATCACATCAAGTAGTTAATTCTCTTCCTAATGACTCCCTCCACTCTTGATCCTATTCAATTTTGACCTAGTCCAACTACCTTAGTAAAAAAGGACATTCCTTACTAATCTGAGGGGATTAAGGCCACCACTAAAAAATTTCATTAATATTATTTTGAAATCAACAAAAGACTTCCAAAATTAATTCAAACTTATTTTAAACAATTGGATGAATATATACCAATGAACTTAAAATTCATACTAATTCTTTAAATTCTATCTAGTTTCCAACATGTTAATGACTTTCACCACCACTAAAGCTCAGGTAAGGTGTCACTCTTAATCCAATTCAAACTTGGCTTAGTCCAATTCCTTAGTTAATCCAAAAGGTAATTCCTTACTAATTGAAGGGGATTAAGGCCACCACTAAACTTATGTAGAATAGCCATTAAAACATTTAGTTGATATTCTTCTCAAACTAACAAAAGGTTTCCAAAATATTAACTTGTTTTGAATAATTAAATAAATATACATCTTTCAATTTAAAATTTATATCAATTGTTTAAACTTTCAAAAATAATTCAAAATTATTTTAAATAATTAAATGAATATATATGCCCTTCAATTTAAAATTCATAACAATCCAATCTATTTTCCAATAAATTAATAACTATAACCACACTAAAATTTACTTATAACCACTACAAAAAATTTCCATCTGGTTTTTAATAAATTAATAAACTTACCCACACTAAAATTTACTTATAACCATTACTAAAAATTTCCATCCATTACAAAAGACTTCCTAAATAATCCAAACATTTTTTAATAATTAAATAAATATATATCCTTTAACTTAAAATTCATAACAATGTTTCAAATTCAAACTAGTTAAGGAATTTAAGTGTTGCAAGTAAAACTTTCCCTTAATATTCTTCTTAGCCACCACAAATACCACATTAATATCGCTCGTAGACTGACCAATCAAATGATCTAGGCCATGAGGAAGAAATACCACATCGCTATCGGCTTTTCCCAGACCAATCAAACCTTTAACTTCAATTAAAGGTTGAACTTGAAGGTTGTCTCAACCAACAACGTTCATGTGACCGAAGAAGTTAAAATACTTAATGAATTCTTACATCCATTGGAAATGCTTAAGAAATTTACTCGATTATTGGGGTGGCATTAGCAACTAGGGAGAATATCATACTTTAATGTCCAAAAAAATTACATAAGGAGTCTAAGGTCCCTAACATAGAAGGATTTGTCTTATGGTCGACATGGAACAAAAAATCCCATCGTAAAGGGATAGGAGGTATAACTTGTTATATTAGAAAGAGAATTTCTCCTCACATTCAACTTCATAAGATTGACCCTCTCAATTAGTACATTTGGATAGAAATTTGAGACACCAATGCTAAGAATATGTATACAACAATTTTCTATTTTACACCTATTAATTATACTTTTTATAAGAAAAACAATCTAGATAACAATTTTCCCTATAATAATTTAGAACAAGATATTTATAGTTTGAAAAATGAAGGTAATATCCTCCTACTAGGAGACTTTAATGCTAGGATTGCAACTAAACAAACTACTCTTTTAAGTACTAATTCCAACAATAATCCTTTATGGCTAGATGGGGACCTTGTTTGATCTAATAGCTACAAAAGAAGCTCTGAAGACCTAATTGAGATTTTTTTTTTATACTGAGTTGGTCAAGCTCTGCATCTCTCAAGACCTATTAATTTGAAATGGAGTAATGAATTGGCCAAACTCCAACCAGATGACTTGTATTCATGGGCTAGGTAGTAGTGTTGTAGATTATGTGATATCTGATATCCCCGTTTCCAACCAAATAACAACTTT